>PVLA01005670.1:0-140630 GCA_004027455.1 Hydrochoerus hydrochaeris
CTTCCTTTAGGCGGTTTTGCACACTTTCAATAGAATTTTTTGTTTCTTGGATGTCTCTTTGAGTTTGTTTCATGAATTCTGCTTGTTTTCTATATTGTTCATTCAAAGTTTCAATCAGTTTCCCATGCTCATGTACTTTTTTCTCTAGTTCTTCTTTAGCTGCATTCAACAACTCCTTTACTAAAGTTGTTATTTCTATGTTTACATGGGAAAGTACTTCTAATTTGATTTCCTCTATAGCCTGATAGAGTTGTTTTTTTATTTCACTTGCTATATTTTCAGAGATTCCTGGTGTGTTACTTTTGGGGTCCTCTATTTCAATGTCTCCTATACTTGCTTCTGATGATCTATGTGTTTGAGACTGCATTTTGCTTTTTTGTTTTGTCATTTTCACTCTGCCTGGTGTTTTCTATGTGTAGGAGAGGATCACACACACTCTTTTCATACACACCAAAGTCTTAGAGTTAGTTGGAGGGGGTTTTACTACTGGCCCTATTTATCCCCTGTATACCTCTATTTTAGGGGTATACTCACCACACTGAAACTGTCAGTCTGCTGTAGTCCAAGGTTTGCCACCTGGGAGCAAAGTTCCTAATTTTCTCACACTAACTGGAGCCTGCTAAGATCTTCTGATTTTCCCAGTGGCAGGGCGGGCCCTTGGTGGAGGTTCCAGGCAGCCTTCCCCTGAGGCAGGCTTGCGCTGAGTTCCGGTGGCAGGGTGGGCCCTGGGTGGTGGTTGGGGGCAGCCTACCCCTGATTGTCTCATTTTTAATGCAACCTCCTATGTTTAATGTCATTTTTATGGGATTGGAAAAAAGTTGGTGGATCGATAGATAGCACAGTAGAGAGCCTCTCTGAGAAAAACAACTCAGATGCTAGAATTTAACACCATGGAGAAGACCAGACAAAAGGAGAGGGATTCTCATGAACCAGGAAGAAACTGGGGAAAAAGAAAAAGAAAGAAGAAAGAAAGAAAGAAAGAAAGAAAGAGGAAAAAAGCATGGATGGAGGGCTGGAGCTGGTCCTGCACTGTGCTGGGTGGAGAGCTGGAGCTGGACATGCTACCATCAACCCGGTCCCATGCTGTGCTGGGCACATCTTGGAGTTGGGTGACTCACAACTGAGCTGTGGTCAAGGTCCTGCCAAGATTGGGGGCTTGGTGAGCCTGAAACCCTTGGCAGGAGGAGGTGCTGCAACAGGGAGCAGAACCGGCAAGGTGAGCTGCACTGACCTGTGGTGAGTGCTGGGAACTGGGTCCTGAAGACAGGGTGGCTGGCTTGATGACATACTGGAGTTGGGCAGGACAGACAACCATGGTGGCACCAATCGGCTACTCCTGGCTCAAATGACTGGTGGGATCTGCTTGGGCTGGGTCACACCCCTGGTCGGGACCCAATAGCCAGGGACAAAACGCTCCCAAACCTGTGACATCTGCAGGGCACAGACTAATATGCTGAAGGCACTCACTGGCTGACTGGCTCAGAGGAGAGGGGCCAGCCCACATTGCCCCTGCATGCGCCTCACAGATTAACAGCAAACTGAAGAGGGCAGCACTTCCCTAGCCAGTATGCTTCAGAAAAACCATAAGCAATATGGAAAGGACCTGAGACCTCCACCATACACCTGTCTGAAAGAAACCAGAAACATGACAAGAGAAAGAAACAAGAAAAAGCCTCCAGCCACTGACCCAGGGAAAATAAGTCCAGGAGAGGTAAATACAGAAGAGATGGAGGGTAGCAAACATGCAATATTGGGCACGGCATCAACAGAAATAAATAAATACTTCGGTGACCTCATTGACAAATTTAAACCTGAAATTCTAATTCAAGTGAAGAAAGATATAAGAAGATTAATAAAAGAAATGCTAAGCACTTCTCAAGAAGACACAAATGGAAGAATGGAGGAACCCAGAAAAAGGAGAGAAACCTTTGATGAAGAATATAAACAAAATTTAGAATACATGAAACAGATCCAAAGTGAATATCAGGAAATTAAAAACTCCATTGAAAGCTGGCAAAATTTCTTGACAGAAACTAAAGACAGACTTTCAAAACTTGAAGAGAGATTTGCAATGTATGATTGCAAAAGGAAAGATCTCTTAAAAATAACAAGGAACCAGGAAGTAAAATACAAAGGCTAGAAGACGACAAGAGGATCTATAACTTAAGAATAAAAAATGTGAATGAAGAAGCAGGGACAAATACAAATGAAATAAAAACGTGATTCACAGAAATAAATAAGGAAAACTTCCCAAGCATAGGAAGTGATATTCAGATATATGAGGCATACAGAATTCCAGCCAACTACAAGCAAAACAGATCTACACCCAGACATGTAATAGTCAGGATCCCAGAAATCCCTCATAAGAACAGAATATTAAAAGCGGTCAGAAAAGAAACAGATTACCTATAAAAGAAAACTCATCAAAATCACAGTGGACTTCTCAATGCAAACTATCAAATGAAGAAGAGCTTGGAGCAAAATATTCCAAGCCCTGAAAGAAAATAACCTCCAACCCAGATTGATGTACCCTGCAAAACTGTCTCTCAAAATTAATGGAGAGGCAAGATATTTGCATGACAAAGAGGAACTGGGGGAGTTCGTGACCACCAATCCAACCCTGCAAAGAATACTGAAGGACATTCTAGAGAGAGAGAAGAAAATCACCAGGATTCCAGGAACAATGGCAGAAAGGCCTCAATGAAAGGGGCAGACAGTGGAATGAAGGAGAAAAGTAAACAACAATGACAGAAAAATAACATAGCAAAGATGAGGCAGAGAAGATTGGCTATAGTTTGATTTTATTCTGTTCCAGTCTGTCTACTCGTACTAGATTTGAAAGCACAGACAGCTACCCCAAAAATAGCAGGATATACTATGGTAACTATGCTTAATTTCTTATTAACTTAAACTGAAGCCCTATATTACTTACACTGTCTTACTATGACTGATCTTATTTGAATCTGGTTTGTTACATTGCTATTTTGTCTTGACTGATTTTATTTGAATGTGGTATGCTTGATAGCATCAAGCCTGAGAGTAAAGGCAACTATTATGAAGATGACAAGATTCAACAGGATACCCATTCTGGTTGGATTATTAACTGCTTTTGAAGTCATATAATGTCTCCAATGTTTTGTTTTTATTATTGCTATGTACTGCTCTGTCCAATTATACTATGCCCGATGATATAGACAATTCTATTGAAAACAACAAGAGACTTCATAGTAACTACTGTAGATCACCTAGTATTTTAGTTCTATATGACTTTTTTGTTTTGTGTTTTTCTACGAATTTGCTTTGTTGTCTTGATTTGTTCTTCCCTCTAATACAGAAAGGATAGGTATACATGTAGAGATTCATGCATGTGTAGAACTTCTAAACAGTTTATGAGAATTGAATATAGTTATTGTAAAAAAAAGAGAGGAAATGTATGCTTAAGTGTGTAAGATTGATAACCAAATTACTAAGTTTCTGTTGGATATGTGAACAGAACTGGTTGCACTCTCACTGTTTAAATGTCTACTTTGTATGCTTTACTTATGTAACTTGAACAGCTACTTCTAAGAGGAAAATATGTAATTGTCAACTGTGATTTCTTACTGCTTTTTTAAATTATGTATTATTTCTACCCTCTTTCTGTTTTTTTTTCTTTAAATTAAAAAAAATGACATTTTTATGGGGTTTTTACCTATATTCAGTTTCTTCCAGGTCCTGCTCCTTTGGAACTTTGGTTTATGACTTGCTTGCTTCTAGGGATCTGAGAACTTGTAATGAAAGGGAAGGTGCTATTTCTAGCCTGTCTCCTATTAATTATCAAATGCTGATGAGTAATTATTCACAGAGTCAGGACTGGCAGGGACACAGGCGAAATGTGTGAGTGAGACATTTAGCTGGGGACGTAGCCTCAGCGGTACAGCACCAGCCTGAGTTCCTGACTTCCTTCCCCGTACCAAAAAAGAGCTGAGACACCTAATCACTGAGGCCGCGGGCAAGGTATGCACGACCTAGTGGTCTGAAGAAAGGTTGTCCCCTGAAATGCAGTGAGTGAGCTGAGTTTGTGTTCAGAGAATTTACGGTGGCGAGTGCCCCATGTAGGATACAGACCCGGACCTCCCTCTGCTTTGCCTCCATCTGATCTCCTGCCCTCCTTCTGCCATTGTCCTGTAAACAGAGACTGATCCCTCTGGTTTAGCACCCCCACCTGCCTGCCCTCCGCAGGCATTCAGTAAAGTCTGCTGCATAGCTGTTCAATAGTTCCCAGTTAGAAAGTGAATCCAACCTGCAACCAAAGGAAAGCATGCAGCTCCTCTTTATTTTTGAGACAGGGTCTCACTGGGTAGCCCAGGTTGGCCTCAAAGTCACAGTGGTCCTCCTGCCTCAGCCTCCTATGTGCTAGGATAACAGGCCTGTGCCACTTTACCCAGCTCTAAATGTAGTCTTTGGTGGGGGCTGGGGATTTGGCTCAGCAGCATAAGTGCTCTGGCAAGAGCAAGATGGTGAGTTCAATCCCTGGTACCAAAAAAACCAAAAAACTAAACATAGTCTCTTGGATGAGAAAATAGACACCTGCACTGTACCAGATAGAAAGTGAGAGAAAAATCAAACAGAACAGGGACGGCAGCAGTGGATGGAAGCTTCGCAATGACCAGTGGATGGTGCAGCCACAGGAACGCCTGGAATGCAGAAGATAAGGACTGTGCCACCTCCACAGTGCTGCCCACCTGCATGGTGGCTCTGGGGACTGGGGACTGGGGGCTGGAAGCAGAGACACATCAGTGTGCCGTGCTACACTGTGACCAAGTCCCTGGAAGGCTGCTGATGGGGTGCAGTCCCAGCAGGAGCACCTGCCTCTGTCACCGTGGCACCGCACGCCCTGAGGAAAGCAGGCGTGACCGCTTGACATGCTGGTGACTCCGCACCCGGGGTCATGGAGCAGTTTCTTGGACAGACAGACCACAGGCCAGCTATCGATCTGCCTGCCCTGCATGCACTTCCTCCGATGCCCTCGTGCCTGTGGTCACATGATGTCATCTGTCACAGTGGCTGCACGACCCCCACGCGTCACTTCTGACCCAAGGACTCATTTTGTACTCAGCAGTGGTGGCGACGGAGACACAAATGTCATGGCAGCCTGACCCTGACAAGCAGTGGGCCTGGTATGAAGATGGCTCCTTCAGAGCCTCTGCTCCAGAGACAGCCAGGGTGCAGGACAGGGTTTGAATCCTCACTAAAACGCTGCTCTGAAGCCAGGAACGGGAATCTTCCCTAGGGTCTTGGTTCCCAAACACACACCCTGTGGCTGCTGCGAGGGAAGGCGGGGGCTACGGCCGGCTGGGCTGGGAGCTCCCGGTGGCCACAGCCAGACAGGAGCTGGTGCAGGTGCTGAAAAAGAACTGACCTGCTGCCTTCGTGAGGGAGAAGGGGCTGTCTGGTGCCCTAGAGACTTCCCCCTTAGTGCTTCTGTGTTCTACACTAAAAGTCAGCGGCAAATGGTGATCAATAAAGGGACAATGCTCTATGGTCGAACCTTTCCGAAATGAAGCTCGGAATCTCCGGCGAGGTATAGAGCCACAGCATTCTGTACCACGCTGGAGAGAAGTGGGTGCAGGCTGAACGAGAAGGAATTCCTGCTCTGCACGGCCACATTATCAATGTTAAGCAGAGTCTGACGCAGCAGGAGCCACACAATAAAAGGTGGAGGCCCCCTCTCCTAGCTGTGCTCCTGGGCTGTCCCTGCCCTTCTCGGGCCTCTGTCCCCACTCCGATGGTGAAGTCCTTGGGCTGAGACCACGCAGTGAGGGTGGCCAGCAGTCCCTCTCTGGGACTTCAGCTGCCATCCCGAGATTCCTCCCAGCTTAGGAACAAACGTTTTCTTGCTGGCCACTGCCGTTTTAACTTCCTGGTCTTAGGGTTGATTTATTAACCACTTGTCACCACGCACTGCTGATAGACACAGAAGGGCAGCAGCAGCCGCCTGCATCCAGTAGGTACAGCCAGACTTCAGAGGGCCTGCTCTGAGCTGACTGCACACCTCATCTCTCTCCGCCTCTCCTCCCTGCCCTCCGCTCAGGGGCTGAACTCAGCTGGGCTTTTGCACTGAGCTATATCCACAGCCCTTTTTTTTTTTTTTTTTGAATTTATTTTTTATTTTGAGACAGGGTCTGGCTATGTCCCAGGGTTGCCGTTTGGGAGGAAACTTGGACTCCTCCTGCCCCAGCCTCCCAGACTACGAGAAACAGGCATACCCCACCAGGCCTGGCTCTGGTGTCTTCCTGTCATGAGCTCTGAGGCCTCTCAGCCTTTGATCAGGCTGTTGCTGCTGCTAGGAATGCACCTTCCCTTTCCGTTTGTCTGGCTCCTTCCTTCCTTCCTTCCTTCCTTTGGGGCTGGTGTCCCCCGAGGCCAGCCTACCCCTCATCCTGCTGAGGCAGGGTCTTCCTGCTGGGTACCCCTGGGCCACCGTGGCGCTTCTGGTGGAGCCTTTGTTCTGCCCAGTCACCTACCTGCTCCTACTTGGCTTCCCTGTAAGCTCTGCTTCAGGGATGAGCTTCGCTTTCACTCAGCACTCAGGAGTACCTGCCTCGCCTCCCTCGCTTACAGCCGAAGGATGGGTGCTGCTTCTCTCCAATTTGCTCTTGGTTTTATTTGAGATAGTGTCTCGCTATATAGTTCGGGCTGGCCTCGGACTCATAGCTGTCCTCCTGCCTCAGCCTCGGCATGCTGGTGACAACACAGCGTTCCTTCTGTTTGAAGCGGTCTTCCAGTTGGAGGGAGGCAAATAAGTAAACACAGGGCTGAGGATGGGGCTCAGTGGCCTCAGGGCCAGAGGACTTGGATCTCACACATGTGACCCTCGCTTTGTTCCCCAACACCAGGGCAAATGTGTGTACCCCAGCATGTGCGGCTCACACGTTTAGAACCCGATGCAGAGGTGGTGATTGTAATTAAATGCTAGGAAGAGCAGGCAGAGGACAGGCTGGCAGGCAGGGAGGAGGCTCAGCACAGCCTCCGTGAGCTTGGCTGTAAGTAAAGCTGCAAGGCTTTGCTCCCAGCGGAGGGGACAGGTGGGCCTGCCCACCGTGGGCGCTGGGGGACAGCAGAACCAGCCCTGTGGCACAGCTCAGGGAGACGCCTGCAAGAATCCCTCTTTATTACGGTGCCAAGCTCTCCCCGCTCATGCTGTATTCAGGATCTGTTTTAGCTGCTGTAATGAGAGTGATTTTTAGCTTGCTTTCATCATGTTTGCTTAATTTTGCTGCTGGCACGCTCGTTTTATTAAGTGTGTTGGACAGCTTCCCTTCCGTTTTGACACTTCGGAAAAGTCTGTGTGAAATAGCTAAATTGCTGCTGTATGAAATAGGTATTATCTATTTTTAAAGTTTTTTTTGTTTGAACTAGCCCAGTAAGCCTGTGCCTTTCTCCAGGGAGATCACTGAGTGCTTTCAATCTATGACTGCTCATCTATTCAGGATCTCTCTTTCTCTTTTATTTATTTATTTAGTAGCCAGTTTGGGGCATTTTTATCTTGATTGATACCGATTAGGACCTGCCTTAGTTGGGCGTGGTGGTGCACACCTGTAATCCTAGCATCTGAGAGCTGAGGCAGGAGGATCACAAGTTCAGATCCGGCCTGGGCAATTTGTTGACTTACTAAGACCCCCGTCTCAAAATAAAAAGTAAAAAGGCCTGGGATACAGCTCTGGGTTCAATCCCTGCTACTGGGGGGTAGGGAGAGTTATCTTTTTTGATCTTTTCTGTTGTTTTTACCCCCACCCCCCATCTTGTTTCAGGTTTTCCTATGTTGGTGCTTAAAAGAATAGAACCAACCACTGGGGTTTCACTGTACTTTTTAGAGGGGAAAGAGCAGTTCGTATGGCAGAAAAGTGGAGGAAAACTGATTTGGTATCTGTTTCCGCCTTTATCATTTCTTCCTGTCTATTCACTTTAGGTTTATTTTTGCTACATTTTTTCTGGCTTCTTAGATTATAAATTTACTTTATTTTGAAACATTTCTCTTTTCTAAAAATACACTAAAGACTATACATTTTCTTGAGTCCTGAGGTTTTAATATTAAGCACTTTTGTTCATATTCAATTTTGTGTTGGCAGGTTATTTGGGGTTTATTTTGTTTTGGTTTTTTGTTGTTATTGTTGTTGTTGTAGTTTGAGACAGGGTCTCTATGTAGTTCAAGAGCCCAGGCTGACTCTAACTGTTAAGAATGGTGCCTAAATTGGGCATGGTGGGGCACACTTGTAACCCCAGCACTCAGGAGGCTGAGGCAGGCAAGAGCATTACTGAGAGAAGGCCAGTTTGGCTTACATAGTGAATTTGAGGCCTATGTATAAAGAAGCCTATGTCTCTAGAAACAAAAAAGTCGAGGGATGAAATCTGTAGGCTACTTTTATTAGAAGCTAAAGCACAAATCCAAATGTCAGATTCCTGAGGAAGGCTCACCCAGCCCTGGAAGCACAACAGTGTGAGTGAAGACACAGAGTGTAGAGTGAGAAAGTGAACATCCAAATCCTCACTCGTTAAGATACATAACACTGTAAAGTAGTATTCCTAAAAATCAGAATTTATGTGCCTCGGTTACTTTTTCTCATTGCTAAGACAAAATACCTGTTGCTCAAAATGAAGAAAGGAAACGTTTATTTAGCTTACAGTTTTTGGAGGTTTCAGTTCATACTCAGCTGGCTCCAAGGCAGGGTGGCGTGGCTGAGGGGCAGCTGTTTATGGTAGCTGAAAATGACAAGAGCAAAAAGGGAAAAAGGGAAAAACACACTTCCTTCCCTCCCTTATATTTTATGCCAACTACCTGCTCTTGGGAGGGTGCAGCACTCACACTGCCAATCCCAGTGCTAGACAACAAACCAATCACAAACGCTAGACTCCATGAGTGCATGAGGCTTTGGAGGGACATCCAGACACAAACCATAACATTATGCAAGAAACCCACGATGACCAGAATTTTCAACGAAAGACAAAGATTTGCTGCCACATATCAGTGCCCGATCCAGGCTGTGCAAGGGCATCAGTGACTACCAGAAACCAGGTGTCATCAGGGAACTCCAGCAATTCAAGGAAGGGCAATGTGACAAGCTCAGGGTCAGAAGCTACCAACTGCTAGACTTGAGCTCTGGCCCTGTGACCTGCAGAAGGTCACAGAACCCATATCTTCAGGCTCTTCAATCTCACTAGGAGCACAATTTGCCCCCTAAGGTTTTGTAATGACCTAAAAAGATTTTGCAACCACAGAGGCAGACCCAGGTTTGGGTGAGCCTAATTTGGGATACCTTGTTTAAGGAGAGAAAAAAACTAGGAATACAAAATTGACATGGTAGGGAAGAAACAAATATTTTTAAAAGCACAAGACCCAGAAAAATCAAGCTCTAATATAATAAATGAGTTGCCTCTCCAGTCACTGTGACACTCTTCCTATATTTCTTGGCCACATTCTCTTTAACTTCCTCTTCATATGACAATTCTTTGATGCTTTCTAGAGAATAAAAAGGACAATTGTCCTTCCTCTACCAGGATGGATCGGCTTTCTATCCAAGTAGCCAGACTTTGTAGCTCACAATTGGTAATGGTGCGTTAGTTCTGAGTGTTGCCTTTGCTCCTCTTCTAGGAGCTGGAACACGTGGATGATGATGTTTTCCACACCCCTTGGTTCCCGTGTGAGGCACCCTCATCTCTAAGCCAACTTTGAAGGAGACCTTTGTATCACATCCCAACTTGTGGCCCTGCACTTGGTGACATCCATGGAGTAAGCTGGTCCAGCAGTAATGGGGCAGGTGCAGCTAGCAACAACCAGACATGACAAAGACTGTGAGCTGCAGGAAAATGCCCCACCACCCCACCCCAGCACAGCTCCAACCCAGCCTACCTTCGCTGTTCTCCCTCTGCAAGGCCACAGCTCCAGAGCTTCCTGCCCTGAGAGCCTGTGACAGAGGCTGACTTGAGAGGAGGAGACAGTGGTTTTCCTATCATTTTTAGAAACATCATAAATGTGGTTTCCAGAGAGTGCATTTTCCTCTGTCTTTCAGTGGCACAGAGGACCCTGAGGCTGAGGCTGAGGCTCTGCCTGCCATTCTCAGTGAAAGCTCTTGTGGTGCAGAGCTCTGCCCAGAACCCTGTGCCTGCCTGCTTGGGCCCTCAGAGTGCCCTCTTCTCTTCAGTGGACTGGCTGTCTCAGTGGCACAGGTGGCCAAGGGCAGGTGCTGGGCTTTGCAAATCTTCAGGGTGCCCCAAGCAGTACCTTGCTTTCTATCAACAGTGGAAATGAAGTCTACCAGCAGGTAAGAGGCCTCAAGGAATGCACAATGGATGATTCTGGGTCAAGTCAGAGCCAGGCAGAAGTAGGCGGTAACAATGCTTCCAAGTGGGGATTAGGGTGCAAGACCAAGCGGAAATGTGAAGCAGGTATGGGAAGGTCTGTGGGAGGTGCCCAGAGAAGGCCAACCTAGAGGGACAGGAGATGAGACCAGGCACCATGCAAAGCAACCCCAAGGAGGGGTTTTGGTGTGATGGGTAAGGTTCTAAATTGGATTGTGGTGTTTATGGTGTGTGTGTGGAATGACTCAAACTGCTTCAAAGCTCAGAGCATCTAAAGACACCTGAAGACATGACCCTGCTTGTCCAGCACAAGCGCATAGTGGGATACGGTTATGTAACTGTAAGCATGCATGTGCTGGTTACAGTACCATGTAAGAATGTGAATATGGGATAACAACCCGTATAAGAGCTAAACAATAAAGATTCAGCAGCTCTCACTCTTGTGCTCTGCTCTGCTCCATGCTGCCTGCTGTCATTGCTGATGTCTTTCACACTTGTGTTCTTTAACTTAAAGTTAAGTTCTTTAACTTCACCCTCAAAAACGTCCCTTGGGCCTCCCGAATGGGCTGACATGTTGTAGCTGTAGATTTGCTAAGAATTTTAATGTGTGACAGTTACGTAAATTATACCTCAATAAAACTTTTTAAAAAGTGAAATCAGATTTAAATGCAAAAGGTTGGAATGTATAAGCAGTGTTTATGTATGTATTTATTGGTTTTTCAAGGCAGTGTCTTGCTATGTAGTTCAGGCTGGCCTTGAACTCACGGTAATCTTCCTGCCTCAGCCTTGGGAGTCCTGGGATATGCTACCATGCCTAGCCCCTGTAAGTAGCATCTCTTCCATCTGCCTGTCCAGCAGCTCTCACAGAGTTCTGTCAGCCCAGCTTTTGTGGAGACAGCGCCTCCAATCTCAATGCTTCTCTTTCCTTTGGAGCCATCACTTACAGAAGGCGAGACTCCTGGAAAGCACTTTCCCCTGTGAACTTCATGTCTAATGAGCTACTCCTGCCTGACCAGGCAACTGCATTCTGCAACACAGGTGCTAGTGAACATCTGTCAATCAATCTGTTTTTTATTTTTATTTTTTGTGGCAGTAGGCACTGGGCCCAGGGCCTTTGCACTGAGCTGCAGCCCCACCCTCCTTCCTTTAAAAATTCTTATTTATTTTGAGATGAGATCTGGCTAAGTCACTGAGTTCCCCAGGCTGGGCTTGAACTTGCAATCGCGTGCTGCAGCCTCCCAATGATGAGAAGTGCATTGCACCCTTCAAGTCCCTGGGACTGTGGCAATGCTCCTGGGCTGGCCGTGTGCCACTGCCTGAAAGAGGGGAGGAGCTTGTCCCACAAGCAATGAACAGTGAGTAACTAAAGGCAGCAAAGGCCGGAGGCTCTGCTGAGGGTTCCCTGAGTTCTTCCCCTTGTGGAGACTTCAGTCCCTTCTGTCTTTGGCCAGGGAGGGGCCACCACCAAGAGAGATTTTCCACTTGTTGAACTGTTTGTCAACTTTGCCTCCCAAGCCTCTAGCACATTCAGCAAGTAAGAATCCAGGATGCCCAGTAAAATCTTCATTTCAGATAAAGAATCATGGATTCCAGAGATTTTAGCGAAATCAACAGAAAAGGGCTGGGGACACACAGCTGAGCGCCAGGGCTCCCCCACCCCGAGTGTGACCGAGGGGTACCTGGACGCTGAGCTGCTCTTCTGGGACTGAAATTCACTGGGCCTTCGGATCTCACCTCGCAGTCCTGTAGCAGAGGAGCCGGGTGAAAGCTTGTCCGCGCTTATACTTCTTTTATTTGTTGTCTCGTGTTTGTTTTTTGAAACAGAAACTCTCCGAGCAAACAGTCAGCTTTCCCCGTTGTTGGGAAGATCCAGTTCCGGTTCTTTAGCTCTCCCAGCTAAAACCCATTTCAAAGGAGAAACCGGTTCTACCGCGGGAGAGGTTTCCCGGAGGAGCCGGGCCGGCCCACCTGCATACCTGCGGTCAAGGTGGGGCCGGTGCCTGCAGAGACCCTCCCGTCTCGGCCTTCCCTCCCGGGTCAGCGGCCCTATCCCAGGCACGGTCCCCACCCGCGGGTGCAGCGGGGCGGACCCTAAGAGCGGGAGGGCGCGGCCTCAGGGAGGCTCCGGTGGACACGCCCTCGGGCCCGCCCGCTCCCTGCCGACCCGCGGGGACCGAACAGGATGCTGGCACGCGGGGGGCTGCGGCTGCGCGCGACCCCGGGAGCCCGGGCGCAGGTAACGGGGTGGGGCGGGGTGGGGCGGGGTGGGGCTCGGGCTCAGCGCCCGGGTCCACTTCGCAGGTCCAAGCCGGGTGAGGGTCGGTGACCGTCCCGCCTGCACGCAGAGCCCTCCCTGAGTTAAGGAGGGAAGAGAAACTCTTGTGCGACGGCGAGTCTCGCGTGTGCGCCCTGTGTGTATGTGTGTGTGTGTGCACACGCGCGTGCCGAGTGACCCAGGAGGCCGGGGCGCAGAGCCTCGCTTCCCAGCCCGCCCGCCCGCCCCAGTAGATCGCTTTCGGATTGTTAGAAACGTTTACCGTTTATCTCTCAGCTCTGCAGTGTGGAAAGTAAGCAAAGATGCCCTCGTGGTTTCACTTCCTGTTTCTTTGGGAGTTTTCTTGCTTTTTGTTTTTTTCCCCTCTTGTCCCCCCCCCCCACCAACTGTCTCCGTTTGTATCCACGCAGGGAATATTTAAATGCATCTTTAAAAGCTTTCCCCAAGCCTTTGAAAGCGGACGAAGAAGGCTGTTGAGTTACTGGTACCTGAGGAGAGGCAGGCGCGGTGCCCTCTAGCGCGATCCGCGGGCGGGAGGCTGGGGAAGGAGGACGGCGCGTCCCAGCCAGCCGGGGCCCTGCAGCGGCCTCCGGAGACCCTGCGGTGGTTACGATCCGTCGATCGGAAGCGAGAGATCGGCTCTAACTTACTGGCGTCCCCACCCGCATCCAGCGCGCCCCGGGTGCCCAGGCCCGCGGCGGCTCTGCGCAGCGCCCTCCCTTCCCGGGCTCGGTCCCGGCCCCCGCGCCCTCCCGCCCAGGCTGCAGGCTCTGGTGTGGGACAGGACTGGGCAAAGCCCTGGATTCAATCCGAGAAAACTCCTGCAAATGTAGCATGGTGGATTCATCAGGTCGTTGGGGAGAGAGGCTTTTTAAGAACTGTACTTTTGCGGTCAGTTTTTCATTCCAGGGTCATAAGCACGCCCAGCCCCGGGAGCGTTTAAACACAAGCGATTGTTTTCCCTTCATCCTGCTGCTTGGCAGTTCGTGCTGCTGGGAAGGAGCCTGGGGCCTCTGCGTGGCCTTCTCCTGCCCGCACGGCCGCCAGCTGCGAGTCTGTCCCCACGCCGCGCCTGGTGCTGTGCAGGGAGCCGTCGCGCCGCCGTCCTGGCGGGGAGAAAAGACGGGGCTGGGCAGGCTAATAATAGGGTACAGCAGTGAGAGCCCAGCTCCAGTGAGTCATCGCAAGCCTGAGGAGGTTTCTGATTTGCGGAGTTGAAGTCAGCATTCCGCTCCTCCTGAAGGTTGGTTTTCCCCTCTGGTGACGTGCACCCCAAAGCAAGCCCATTACTTTGCCTGTTTATATGAAGCTTTGAAATCTTACTGTGAAGAAGAGCATTATCATTACTCTTTAGGAGGTTCATCTAAGGCTACAAAACCATTTTCTGCTAATCAAATTACCTTGCTAGAAAGACATTTTTCATTCTGAGATCTTCCTGTCGTGTGATTGTCCCGCTTGATAGAAAATGTCCTGTGGCTCAAAATGAGTATTATTTAATTTATTTTATGCGTTTTCTTCCTATAAACATTCAGAGTCCTTGAAAGCAGCTAGGGAAAAAAAAAAGTGATTTGTGGCCTGACTACTATGAAATACTAGCTTGCAAGGACTTGTCTTTAGTAGCATCTCAAATAAGCTTCCCAGCTGTAACTGGTGTTTTCTGAAATTACAAGTGTGCTTCATAAGAGCACTGAAAAACTTGGAAAAATATACTGTTCTTCTCCTTCTGTGGTAGGTGGTAATTGTCTATTTTGTGGGTTGGGGGGAATCCAGTTTACTGATGTGGATGTGTTTAGTAGCAGAAGTGTTCTGAACACGTTTAGTCATAAGGTAAGAGAGCTGGAGCCCCCTGTGTTACCCTGGTTGAGGCCTGGCCTGGGACCAAGTGTCAGGGTCAGCACTCTGGCTTGAGCAGTCGGAGGCCATCGTGGCTCCTGCTGCCTCTTCTGTGTGCCAGGACGCTGCTTCGAGTGCCTGTGGTGCCTGGTGAACCACAGCGAAACAGAAAAGCTCTTGCCTGTTTGTACTTTTCTTAACTGAGATTTCTGCTACTTAGATTGAGAGTCCATGACAAGAAGATTTTGTCCTCTTGATACAGCATCTCAGTCCTCCTCTAAACTGCGTTTGAACTGCGCAGGTCAAGTATATTCTGCAGAGAGGCTTAAGAATCCAGTATGCTTTTTTTTTTTTTTTTTTTAACTCACAGAGAAAAAGCATATGGTGTCTTAAATCCCAACATGTTAACTTAGACCGTGTTGTTGAGGGCTCTTGTCTCATAATTTCCTGCGCCTCTACCCCTTATACTTGCAATTGGTGCATTGTATTCTGTAATCCTGGATTCGTGCTCTCCTCGCAAGAGAGCAGCTGGCTGTATTGGGATTGTAACTTGCACCATACAAAAGACATTGATGCTTTGATCTCCAATCATTCTGGACCAGTTTGTCTACTAAATATTAGGCAAAGCCACCTTCCCAGTCCTGAGGGGTTAGTGCCTTTACAAAAAAAGAATTTATTTTTTATTCATTTCAATTAAATGGTACTTGTACCATTTTATAGCAAACTCTAAGCCGGGAGACGGTTTTGTGTCTCAGCAGATACATATTTGCTGCATGAGGTGCCTGTGAGACTCAGGTAGCAGCCTGAGGGTGAGTGTTGCTTGATCTAACGTCTGGTCTCTAACTAGATGTGCTTAGGTCATGGGATGTGGGTGACCAGTGAAATCAGGTGGGTTAGACAGGTACTTGGGACATTTTCAGCAGATTTTTTTTTTAGTACCGGGGATCGAACTCACAACTTTGCGCTTGCCAGGCAGGTGCTTATACCGCTGAGCTAAATCCCTGGCCCCAGGTGCTTGGGACATCTGAGCGCCGCCATCCTGGCTGTGCTGCCATGTAGCTCTGTGAATTTAGCAGTCGTTCTGTTTATTTGGGCCTTTTCTTTTTTTAAACATCTTTTCAAAATAAAGGGATTTGTCTAATTGGTTTTAAAAGCCCTTTCTGTCTTGAAAATTGTTATTTTGTTGTTTTACCAGAGGACTTAAATATACTTTTGAACTGTTGCCAATGTTGAAATTGTCGCCTTAATGATTAAAAACATCTCTTAAGCTACTAGACAGTCAATCAGTTGGCACTTTTACATAGCAGGTGTAATATTTTATCTTTCAAAAGATATTGAAATTTATTTGATAGGGTTAGTATGTTTTAAAGGGATGGATTGTCTAAGACATTCTCTCATTACCAGTGTTTTTGTCTATGAAATGTTACTTATTCAAGAGTATTTAGTATTAGGAGCCTAAACCATTAATAGGCATCTTAGGCTGACCTATAGGCATAAACCGGTACATAAGAGATGAAACAGCTGAAAAACTCAGTCATATTCTAGACGAATGTTTTTTGACCGCATTGAATTTACCAGAATTTTTTTTGCTTGGTTTTTAAGCAATAAGCAGCTCTCTGGGCTGTGTATTAGACTCTGTGTACGGGATCCCCCACCCACATGCTTGGTTTTCTCATTGGCAAAGCAGCTCTGGGAAGCACTGTGGTCAGTTCAAAGGTGTCCCCAGGACCAGGGGGTCCAGAAGGACCATGGAGGGAACTACTGCCCAGGTATGGCTCCAGACAGATGGGTTTCTTTGGGGTTTATGTCAGGTTTATGATACAGATGGTAAAGTGACAGCTTCTGCCATGGTCTCCACATGCTGACTGCTGGGAGCTGGGCCAGAGGCCCCCAACCTGCCCCACAGGGTGTGGGAGACCCAAGCATTCATGTCTGAGTGGCACGTGCGTCTTTAGCTTCAGTACCTCTGGGGGATTTTCCATTCATAGCATCATCCAGTTTCCTGTGATTATCTTTAATGGGAAAAAGTGATGTGTGAAAAGCCTTAAGCAATTTGGTGCTTAAACAAATAGCATGTGTTCTCAGTTATAACTGTGGAAGTGTCACAGATCAGTCCTGAGTTAGAATTGAATCCCTTTTACTACAAGAGTTTCCAGTTTCTTCAGCTCCTCCTTGGTGTGGATTTTACAAAATTTTACTCAAGGGTAAGAGAAAGCATTACAGCCTAAGGTTTGTGGGGGGTTTTTCTTTTTCTTTTTTCTTTTATAGTTCCTAGGGGATAATTAGATTTCTATCTAGGACTCACAGTAATGATGAGAAATGATGGATAAATTCTGTGCTTATGAACAATGTCCATTGAAGACAATTTCTGTGAATAGATGCAAAGGGAAGAAATAGGTCATCACGAAAGAGAAGCAGTCTACAGGGCTGGAGTTGACATTTCCATAGCTTGTAGGTAGCAATGAGAGGGATAGAAAACACTGAACCTTAGATCAAGAAATAGATGGGCACATTAGATCACAGAGCTTTGGTGTGACAGACTTCAGGTGGGGAACCTCTTGGAGCCTCGCAAATGTGAATTCTCCCTGAGGTTCTTGTGATATTTACAGTAGTATCTTGGTTCACGAACTTAATTCATTCCACGATTCTGGAGAGGATGACTAAGGTCGTGTTTGTGTGGGAAAGGGCTGTAGTCACGTTTGTCACTGATGCAGAAGCAGCAAACAAAAACATTTGTGAACTGAGGTACTACTGTATTAGACTGAGTACATCACTTAGTTTGGTTGTTTTTTTTCCCCCTTTTCCTTTTCTTCTTCCTCTTCTTCTTGTGCTTCTGCTTCTTCTTTTTGAGACAGTCTTACTATGCAGCCCAGGCTGGTTTTGAACTCATGGCTATCCTCCTGCCTCAGCTTCTTGCTGGGATTACAGGCATGAGTTACCACTTTGGGCATCCTTTCTGTTTTTTTTTTTTTGTACCAGGGATCGAACTCACAACCTTGCACTTGCCAGGCAGGTGCTTAAGCCACTGAGCTAAATCCCCAGCCCATCCTTTCTGTTTTGAACTGCTGCAGACACAGGTGATATCCTATTTTATTCAGCTATGTGTATAACTTGAATGCCTTGCTCAGATTTCATTTTGAGAGTCTAAAGATGAGGTTTTTTTTTCTTTTGCCCAGATTTTATATTTATTAAATGTAGGAAAAGAAATATGCTCTGCAGAGTGACTGCAGGCTAATTAAAGGTAGGAAGACTGCATTCTGCAGAATGGGTACTGAGGAAGCTTACAGTAGCAATGAGGCTAATGGTGGCTGTTTTTGTATCTTCAGGCTGGCATCAGATCCAGGCCATCCTATCAGAAACCTCCTTAATTTCATACCAGAAGAATCATAATTTTTCTCTGATTGGTCCCAAGTGTAGGGCTTGGTCACATGTATTCTAGATTTCTATGATAGACAGGTCACATCCATATGTCCAGCCAGCTAGCCATGCCCTAATTTCCTGCCTCATTTCCCCAGGAGACATAAATCTCCATAATCTTTATAGGTTGCTGAGGGTGTGGCCATCTCTGTTTTCACATAGCTACTTCTGGCTGAAAGAGCTGTAGGGGCTACCTGCTGGAGATTATGTGCTCTTTGGACAGATGTTGTAGCTTGACTGAGAAAAACCTGCACTTGGAGCAGTACTGCTTTTTGAAGAGGGGTCTTAGGGCTTCCAGAGGCTCACAGGAGTAGTTTTCTTCTTCTTGGTAGTCCTTTTCCTCATACAGTTTAAGTGGAGCTGGCTTTATCCTTTGCAAAAGAAAAATCAAACTGAAGAGCAGTGTCGTATTTAGACTGCTGTTCCATACCTAGTTTTCAGTTTCTTAGTTCATACTGGATTCAGGCAGTATTGTGTGGGACTGTGACTCTTTCAGGGTCACCTGAAGGATGCAGCCTGGTGGTGGAGAGAGAACTGGAGGTGGAGGGGATCTGCAGGATGTTTCATGTGGTGCATGATGGGGCCTCCTGGCTGGCTCGCCAAAACTGTGTTACTGGGATCTAAGGTGCTCTTCCCAGGGACGCTTTCCAGGTTCTTGGTGCCCTGAACAAAGAATTGGTGGAGACAAGTGCGAAAGGTACTGAAGTTTTACACTTGTTGAAGATATTAAATGGAGGGAAGGAAGTACACTCCTCAGAGGGAGAGCAGGCCATCAAAAGAGCTCACAGGGACCAAATTAGCTCATTTTTAACCTTTGGGCATAACAGTGAATAGTGTCCCAAACCTGGCTGGTGGAAGGAAGAAGGAATCACTCTTTTTGACATATCTTTTTTGCTTTTCTGACTGTATATGTGTTCATGTGGGTTTCTCTCCTTTGCTAAATATTTTAGTTTTGGTATATAAATGCCACTAATAGATTGAATGGAATATTTACAGAGTGTATTCATTTATTTATTGTCTTTTAGAGACAGGGTTTCCCTATGTAGTTCAGACTGGCCTTAAGATCACTATGTAGTCCAGGCTGGCTTCAAACTTGTAACAATCCTCCTGCCTCAGCCTCCAGAGTGGTGGGACTACAGGTGTGCACCTCCATACCCAGACAAAGAGGGCACTTTAAAAGTTGTCACACAGCTATATTCCCAGTACTCTGGGAGACTGAAGCAGGAACTCATGAGTTTAAATCCAACTCTGTCTCAAAATATAAGAAAGGACTACAGGCATAGTTCAGGGTGGAAGAGCCTGGGTTCAATCCCTAGGACCAACACCACCACCACCAAAAAAGTACTCTTTCTGGATACTGACGGTAATGTGACCATAAACTGAGGAATTTTTTCTTTTTAGTTTTAATAACTGTTTTGCAAACAGATTATCATGGAATTAGCTCTCTAAACCCTTGATAGAGAAGATCTGTGGTACTGTTTTACAGCCTGATCACTCATTTCTGCAACTCTGCTTTGGAAATGTTTTAGATCACACACAATAAAACCATTTTCACTTTCCAGGAGAACGTTAAGTTTCTTTGGACCTCATACATACTTGTTCTGGCTTTGTTACTGTTGAAACCAAGGTAGACACGTTTTTAAATATAAGCTACAGAAGGTCCAGAGCCAGTGTTCCAGTGTGCTGTCCCCTTAGTGTGAGTGTGGACATGTGGTGTTAGCGCCCCTGTTTTCCCACAGCCAAGGAGCTTTTCTTACTGGGATCCTCAGAGTATCGGATCCTATTTGTTTTAAATGATGCAATGTGCTTTGCGACTGCCGTAAATTATTATCATTAGCACTAAAAGTTGACTGGTTAAACAATTTAGGCTATTAATTTTTTAAAAATTATAAAAAGTTGTTTGTAAAACACAACTCATGCACACAATACAAAATTGACCTTTTGGAAAATAGAGTAGATTGAGAAGAGAGCAATCTGGCTTTGGGTATTGGAGGTGCGTGGAGCCCTTCAGGACCTCCATCCCCTGAGGTTTCTGAAGCAGGAGTCTCAGCCCAGGCCTCTCTGTCAGTGCTACGCATTTCTGGCACTGTTTCCCACACAGCCTAGAATTGGAGTCTGAGTGCACACAGAAAGTTCACCCCTTTCTGAGTCCAACGGGGCCACAGGGACCCTCACACGGTCCTCTTTCTAGATGCTGGGGCCAGCATGGATAAGTAGGCGTTTGGCAGCAGAGGTTCCAGCTCTTCCCAGACCCTTGGCTGTCATGGTGCTGCTGCCCTTGACTCCAAGATGCCTGGTTTTGCCTTGATTCCTAAAAATGCCTTAGCTGAAAGGCAGTGTACTTCCCCACCTTGGTTAGGATGCCTGTGAGTTGATCCAGCTTCTCATGCTTCTGACATTTTGTTAATTCTAAATCTGTCTTTTTACAATATTAATTAATTAATTAATTAATTAATCTGTTGGTATTTTGAGACAGGGTCTCACTATGTAGTTCAGGCTGGCCTTGAACTCACTGCATACCCTAGGCTGACCTCAAACTCTTGGCAATTTTCCTGCCTCAGCCTCCCAAATGCTGGGATTACAGGCATGCACCATCATGCTTAGCCTTTACTTCCCTTGCCCTAAGGTGGGTTTGGCTCCTTTTTTTTTTTTTTTTTTTGGTACTGGGTTTTGAACCCAGGACCTGATACTGGGCTACATCCCCAGGCCTTTTTATGTTTTATTTTGAGACAGGGTCTCAATAAGTCTCTAAATTGCACAGGTTTGACTCGAACTTTCTATCTTCCTGTCTCAGCCCCCTAGGTGTGCCCCAGCATGCTCTGCTGGGTTTTGTCTTTTACTCAAACTGAGGGATCTCAGTGAAGGAGGTTGATCGTTTACATCAAGCCTGTCAGCTTGCATGCAAGACCCTTAAAAGTTTTATGGAAGGGCCAGGGATTTAACTCAGTGGCTTAAGCGCCTGCCTGGCAAGTTCAAGGTTGTGAGTTCAATCCTTGGTACCAAAAAAAAAAAAAAAAAGTTCTGTGGAAGACAAGAAGGTGCCTAAGAAAGATGTGTTCTTTCTTCAGTTGATTTATGCATATGAGAACCAATAAAGCCTAGCAGAGTTCCTGGACAAGGAACATCATTAGAAATTGCAGCGATGGGAAGAGGTGAGATCTGATTAAGCTCTGAGGATGCTGGGGCTTAACAGACAGATTCTGAGTGTAAAGAAAGCGCAGAACCCCAGAGAGTGGAAGCTGGGAGCAGACACAGTTCCCTGGTGAGTGCAGCCCTTGTGTTAAGACATCTGTGAACATTTAAACACCACACTAAAATGCTGCAATCCTGGAATAACGTTTATTAAACTCTATGTCACAAGCGGAGACACTTTAGAATGTTTCCTAGTTTGCTAGCAGATATCCCAGAAAAACAAATCTCTGTGTTCGAAAGTTTGAAGAACCCATAGCTATGCCATACATGTGAAAGGTGCCCCTCCGTGGCCGACCTTGGAGACCTTCGTCTTGTTCCCACGCGCAGAGCAGACTGGGAATAGACAGGAACCCGACTGCAGGCCTCTCCAGTTCCCGGATTCTCACTCACTCTTCCCGAAACTGTGGGTCATAGGATTTCAGTTGGAGAAACACTGCGTTAGAAGATTAGCCCGGGGATGGGCTGTCAGGAACCGTAGGCCCGCCCCAGTCTCCTCAGGCATAACTAATCTTGTCACCCTCACCCTGGCCTATTGGGCCTCTCCCCAAAGTGACAATCTTCAGTCTTCAAGTTCTGGATTTCCCAGTGACCAAGAAGTGATGGCTACAGCTTCCCATGCACATCTTTAACTTGAAGGCTGATTTCTCGCTTCCTCTTCCTGGGCTGGAACGCAGATGCAGTGGGGGAAGCAGTCGGCCCACTCCGCAGAAGGGGCTCCCGTACTCGGATGATCTCGAGGTTGCTCCTGCCTGCCTGCCTGCTAGAAAAGCAAGCATCTCTCCTGTCTGAGACCTGTTGTATTTTGGGGCATCACTACATCAGATTTACCTGTGCTTTGTCTAGTCCACTGGCCAATGGGGCCAGCCAGCAGTCTCCAGGTGGAGGGACTGAGACACAGTGAATGGAAACTATTGAGTATCAGGGAGAACCCTGAAAGAGCAATAAGACCACCAATGCACACATGTAAATGCAATTGTTTAACTCTATTTCTATTAGTACATATTCGTCATATGTACTGATTATATTCATCGCAGAGAATATGGACCTGTATTCTTTTTATTTATTTTGGCTTTTTGAGACAGGGTCTTACTATATAGTTCAGGCTGACCTTGGGCTCACTTTGTAGTCCAGGCTGGTCTCGAACTTGCAATGATCTGCCTGTCTCAGCCTCCCAAGTGCTGGGATTATAGGAGTGTGCCACCACGCCCGGCTGGACCTGTATTCTATACATCCTGATTCTTTCTTTTCTGATCTTCTTCTCCCCCTCCCCATTTACGAAAGCTTTGTTTCCATTTTTCCCTTCTATTTGTAGTAGATTTGATAAGGAGTGACAGCCTGATGCTGTTACTTGACTTGTCACTCACTCATTCATTTCTGGTTAACAGCCTGACTTTGACAACACCTCTTCCACAAGTAAAAGCCCTTCTTGTGGAATGGAGATAACCCTTTCCCTCTCTGCCTGCGCAGAGTGTTTATTCTGTTTACCATTGTGCGGTGCCTGTGCAGTATAAGAAGGTGGCTGATATCGTTTCAGGAATGATGCTGATTTGTACCATGAACTTTAACCTGTGAAGGTCCAGATAGTAAACACAGGAGGTGTTGCTGCCTGTGGCCTTGGTCCCAGCCACTCAAATCTGCCCTGGCAGTGGGAGAGCAGTGTGCACAGTTCAGCAGTAGGGTGAAGTGGGATTCCAGTAAACTTTATTCTCAAATACGGCCACAGATGAGATTTGACCGACAGCTCACCCTTTGCCCGTCCTGGGCTCCGCATTGAAATTTGGTGGGGGTAACAGAGACGTTGTACTCAGTAGTGAGTGAGGTCACCATCCAGAAAATGTGCCCCGGGGAGAGGGAAGCGCCTTAAATCCTGAGTGCCATCCCCGCGGGCAGCTGGAGCAGCAGACTGGATACAATGGGTAAAGGGGAGGAGCGGGGCAGCGGAGGCCAGCCCGACGCAGTCTCCCGTGGTCAGGCCCACGCCCTGTGTGGGGTAAGAGCCGGAGTCCCCATCACTGCGGAAAAGTGACCGTGGGGCGTGAGCTGAGGGTGCAGGCATCAACCCCACTTTTATCCCTGGGGTTCATTTCCCTTGGGCATCAGCGTCTCTCGCCTTCCCCTGGGCCTGACACTGGGACTGTGGTCAGGACTGTGTATTTTTCTTCCCTTTTGCTTCTCTAAACCTTCTTTTAAAATGAACTTTCTATGCCTCTATTGTTTAGAAGAAGCTATGCTGCTGAGACAAAGATCCAATGACAGTGAAACGTCTGTGTTCTCAGCCCAAGGTGTTTCTCTCCTGGGAAACACATCTGAGGTCAGCTTGGAACAACAGCCAGCAGCTCTGTTCCACAGGTCCTCGGGGACCTGAGCTGACCTGCACTGTCCTGTCGCCCTCTTCATACTCAACTCCCAAAGTCAAAGGGTTGAAGGGGTTTTTTGTGTGCTTCTTAAAAGTCTTTTGAGGTCCTGAGGGCCGAGCCTGGAGGTGTCACATGTCACTCGCGCTCAGGTTCCGTTGAATATTTCATTGAATGTGCACTTGGCTGTGTGAGCTGTAAGTGGGCAGAGAGATGCAGGTCTAACCAGGCCCCAAATCCAGCTGGACTGATTGTACCCTGAAGCAGGAAAAATGGAGTTCAGGGCACATTTAGCACTATTTGCATCCTCTGGGCCAGAAACAAGGCAACTTTGCTTTGGCACTCACTGAATTTCCAAGCCACCATGATCCCCACTTATGAGGGTTCCTCAACAATAGATTTACACAGAAACTATTTCTTCCTAAAACGTGTCAAAGGAAGTGTTGGAGTTTTAGCATTTTCAGGTTGGGCTGGACGGGAATGCGTGACACTTGGCGGGATCATTATAAACTGCCCTCTGGGCTGTTACTTAATCCACACAGTCTTGGTCTCATTTGTTCACTGAGCCAGGAAGACAGAAAAAAGCACTCAGTCAGAAGAGGAGGCCAGGATGAAATCTTATGCAATGACACCTGATATAGAGAAAAGAAGTAGAGAAAAAATGCTGATGGTGTGGTTTTAGGGGGGAACTTCCTGCAGAGGGATTGTGCTCAGCTAAATGAGCAATGATAAAGCTGCAAAAGTGTCAGGCACATCTAGCATAGGAATCTAATGGCATGTTATCAGCTGGCTTCTTATAAATATTGTCCAAGGAAATCCTACATACCTAGGATATTGAAAGATGCTGTCTTAAAAAGAAATTGTATCTTATTATATACCATAAAACTAGGACTAATCTATATACCAGGGTATATTCAGAAACAGATTTATTAGTATGACTTTGTATCATGGTTCCTTTCCACATTCCTTGCCTAATCATACCTTTTTGCCTTATACACATGCTTTTTTTCATTTTAATTTGCTAGGCTTAGTGTCTTGATTACTTTTCTTTTGTTGTTGAGACAAAATACGTGACACCCAACGTGAAGGAAGGAAAGGTTTATTTCTTACAGTTTTGGAGGTTTCAATCCATACTCAGCTGGCTCCCAGGCAGGGTGGCATTGCTGAAGGACAGCCATTCATGGTGGCCTCAAATGACAAGAGCTAAAGGGCAGAAAAAAGGAAGAAACAGGTCTTCTTCCTGCCCTTACATTGTATGCTGGCTGTACCCTTGGGTGGGTACAGCACTCACACTGCCAATCTCAGTGCTAGACAACCAACCAATCACGAACACTAGATTCAGCTGTCTCCATAATTGCATGAGGCTTGGTGGGCCACCTAGACACAAACAATAACACTTAGATATCACTACCAGTCTTAAATGTGTGACTATGAGGTATTAGGAATGTTTTCCTTTCCTGGTTTGTTTGGGAGAAAGATTTGTTTTTGGTTTGATTTTTCAGTTTTTTTGAGACAAGGTCTCCCTATGTAGTTTGGGCAAGCCTTGAACCAGTGAGATTCTTCCTGCCTCAGCCTGGTGAGTACTGGGGTCCCTGTATATGCTGCCACACCCAGCCCTGTTGCTTGTCACAGTGTTCAGTGTGCCTGTATAATGAGGTGGCCGGATTGCCCATTCCTACTTATACATCCTTGCATTCTGATGCTCCAAAATTGATGTGTCAGTAAAGTTTCATTACAGTATTGTCCTCAAGAACTACTGTATGTGATACATGCATATGTATGTAGTACAGGAAGAATGTATTATTACTTATGTAAATAAGTTATGATCTGTGGTTGCTTGGCAGTTTAACAGCATTAAAACTTGGGAGAGATGAAGGGAGAGGAGGGGAAGGGAAAGTAGAAAGGGTCAATGTTCAGTATGTCCATGTACCATGCTCTGCAGGAAGTGTGTTCACTGTGTAGCGCCAGCGCAACTGAGGAAACACTGAAGGTCTCTGCAGGTTGCCAAAGGCTTATCACCATCATCGCACACAACAGCAGCTGACCCTGCGTGTCACAGGCACCTTCCTGACCCTGGCTTTAGGGATAGTAGGGAGAAATCAACTTGGCAACATCAGGGAAAGGCAGAGCCTGCCTTGGTTGGGGTGTGCGAAGGATCTGGAGCTTCACAATATGGGGGTCGGGAACCCTGGGGCAGCTCCTCTGGGTGAAGGTGCTGGGGCACCCTGAGCACAGTAGGCAGTCTCCCTGCTTTGCCAGGCCTCATGAGGGATACTGTGTTGTCATTGGGCAGAGGCTGGGGAGGCCATGCAACACTCACAGAGCCTTCTGTGGTGACATCTTGGACTGGCCAAGCCAAGACTCCAGAACCAGGAAGTGGAACTGGTTCCTCCCTTGGCCTCTCTCCAGCACCCCCAATCCATAGTCCCACGGGCAGTCAGCCAGGGCAAAGTGTGGCAAGGTCCAGATCCGTTTTCAGAGAGCAGGCAAAAGGGACAGATTTGGAGCAGACAGGCAGGAGACAGCAGCTGTCCTCCTGGCAGCAGTGCGGGACAGGCCCAGGCAGGTTGGGGCAGGACTGGGCTCAGCCCCCGACTGATGCAGGCCAGGAGAGGAAGGGCCAGTGACCAGAGAGCGATGCGGGGAGCAGCTCAAGGCTGGTCCAGAACAGAATCCAGCCCAGCATGGCCTGGGTAGGACTTTCAGACCTGAACAGGTACGTGGTGTCCAGGTGTGTAGGAGGGCAGGCAGAGGCCACAGGAAGAGGCTGGCCTGAGTCGGGCCTGGGGTTGGCCTCCCTCAGAGCAGAAGTGGGGCAGAGTGGCCTTGACTCCTAAGGTTCGCTTCATCTTTGATGTCCTCTGCATTCCCATAGGTACCCAGCTTTGATAGAAATTCAGCTGTGACAATTGGGGATCGATAAACTCAGATGCTAAGCTAGCAGTGAGCCAACTGCCATCGCCCTGCCTCTGCCCACTCCTTACCATCCACCTGGCCTCCCAGGGAAGGCTCTGGGCTGCCCACAGTGTCATCACTGTTTTGTTGGCTTTTTATTTTGAGGAAACTATTCACCTTTCTGTAAAAGGCTGAGGTTTTGAATGCTCCTTGCAAGGTTCTCCCCAGAAGCAACCGGCATGCTACTCATCACTGGTGTTGCTTAAGCTCGGCTGCTCTGCTGGAAGCTTATACAGCCTTGTTGATATGTGAAATTCAGAAAGTCCTTTTAATTAGCTTATTCTATTCAGTGAGACGTGCTGCCATGTAAGCAGTAGTGTCGGACCATGTGCCAGTAAGTATTTTAATCAGTGGTACTTGTTATGCCTGCTATTGTGTGAAAACATCAAAGTCGAACCTGCTTTGAAGAGAAGTCATACTGTCTGAATGCAGTTTTGGTTCTGAGTTAGGAGGGAATATCCTAATATTTATGGCTGTCTGCTTGAAGTTATTAGATATCAGAAAAAGGTCTTTTATAGGTACAACAGTGCCCATTAAAATTGTTCATGATATATTTAGTATAGTAATGTTCTTGGTTTTAAAATTTAGGAATGTCTCACGGTGTATAGTTATCACCTTGCTTCTCTGAGAACTACCTTACTCTTAAATACATGGTTTAGCAGAACTGGCCATCATAGTATGTGACCTTCATACTTCACTGACCCAGGGGCTTGGATTTGAGTGTAAGGTTCCCAATACACCAACTGTCCTTTAGAACAGTGGAGCTGTACTTGGGGGAGCTGTGAGGTAGTGAAACAGTTTTACCATAGGCAGCTGGGGCAAAGGAGAAGCATCTTGCAGTGATAGAAATAATGATGCCCTAGTAGAGAGAGGGGAATGAAGTTTTGATCAGGAGGGATTCCCAGCTTCTGTACCATGCCCCAGCCTCTGATTCCAGTCCATTCCTGAGGCTGTGCAGCCGTTAGGCTCCAAGAGACAGCCCTGCATCTTTCAATGTCCATTTTCACTCAAGCAAATGCTTGTTCCTTTCATCCAAATAATAAGTACATATGAAATGCTCCTTCAGACTTAGAGGAAACACACTAAGAGCTCAGTGGAGAAATGGGCAAAGCCCATGACCCATGAATAAACATGAAAAAGAGCCAGGCTACTGGTAGTCAAAGAAGTGCAAAAACAACAGGACAAAGAGAAAACATTTGCCTGTTTTCTTCTTTTGCTTTTGCTTCATTCCATCAAACCAGCAAGGGAAAATAAAGATACTACGCAGAGCAAGCATAAAGTACAGCAAGATATGGAAACTCTGGATGGCTAGAGGGTGAGTGATTGTATAATTCATGGCCCTGCAGGAAACAGATGGCCCACTCTGATTAAGGCAGTTGGAGCAGAGTTTATGTTCAAAGGATCATTCAACAGCTGCTTGTGGAGTGGTAACCGGGTCTGTGTGCTGAGCAGAGAGGGACATGGACACAGCCATGACCCCAAGCCCGGGTTAAGGCTCCTTAAAACCCTAATACCCAGTCAAAGTGAAACTGCAAGGTTTTTAGTCCAGGTTGAGAGGCCAGGTGCTTAATGAAGGAGCAGATGGTTCAAAATCAAGCCTGTGCATGTTTTACAAAAGCAGCTACTGGGTTCAGCACTCCTTTTGCTTGATTAATAATGACATATAATGATAGGTCATGCTTCACTTGTGCCAGACACAGCCAAAAGCTGTTCCTTGTCCAGTCCTGGAGCCCTGAGAGAGATGCAATGATCACACATGCACACACATGGATGCACGCACGCACGCATGCACACACACTTGCACACACTCGTACTGACCAACTGCTAAGATCCAGCCTGGCCCCTTACCTTTCAGACTTACACCCCAAGCACTAGTCTGGTTCTTTCCAGAGGTCTGTTTCTTTCTTTGAAAACAAACAAAACAGTAACTTTCAGGTTTTGATTACCCTTAACTGAAGAAGAACTTTCAATATGTCTAGAACTTGACTGTTTTATAGTCTTAAACAGAGGCTTGAATTCTACAGGTGCCATGCAATTCAATTTTAAAAGGTACTGCAAAAATTACCTAGCCTTACTCATTTCATGTTTAGCACATAAGCATTTCCTAAAACCTCTTTTAAAGATTTTCAAATAAGCAGTTAAATAAATTGCTGAATAAAATTCAAGGAAAACTGCACTTTTCCTCCTACTCTGAGACATGCAGTTGGCTTTACAAAAGAGGAAATTAAGTTAATTACCTTCAGTTAATTAACATTGGCCAGGAAGCTTCAGAACCTGGTTTGTGTCAATATCATCTCTGTGTAACAATGTATTTAAACCTACACCCTGCTTCCACTTAATTTGATTAAAGTTAATCACTCTCTTCCACTTTCCCAAATAGCCCAGTGTCTTAAAATCTGAAGTTATTCTCTTAAGTGCACATGAACAAATACATAATAATGTAGATCTTGAGATCTGAACCATAGGTTGATGTATGAAAATTCAATAACATGCTAATAACCTCCTGAAAATTACTTTGTATGCACAGGCTCATGTGTCATCTTGTACAAGTATTTATCTTTTATAGATGGGAAAATTGAAGCCTTGGAAGATTAAATAAATCGTTTGCACCATTAGTAAGTTGAGGACTTGACCCCAAGTCCTCATAATAAATCCTTATTTTAATAAATTATATCAGCTCTTTTTCTCTTCCCTATCTTACTAAGCACAGAAATAGTAAACTAGACTTGGGCAAACTCAAGATTATCCCGTGAAGGAAATCCATTTAGTTCTTGAATGGAAAAAAGGAACCAAACAGGTAGCAAGAATGAGTGAGCAGTTTGCTAACTATGCTCTCTAAACATTTTTATCTGTGCCGACATCATGTGGGGAGTTGGTCCATGCAGGTCACGTGTCTCCGTGCTGTCCTGGTCCCCTCCCGCCCCCTTCCCCAGCCCTCAGTTCCTTCTAGTTTGCGGAGGATTTTCACAGCCTCACTTTCCTCCTTCCTCATTCCCGTCCTGTGTCCTGTGTCCTCATTCCAGATCCTGCTCCGGCTCCTGCCTCCAGAGTTCCCTGGCAGGGAAGCATTTGCTCTTGCATCTGTTGTTCTGATTCACACAGTTGACTAAACCTGGCCTGACTTCAGGGAGTTTGGTGAGATTCTGTTTCTACTTGGCATACTTCTGGATTTGAAACCCAAAGTTCACAGACTGGACTTTTCCCCTCTTAGAGTGTTTAAGCTGTGCAGATGCTGATGACCCTCACGCTCAAGACAGGACCCGCACCTGCTCGGCTCTGCTGAGTGGCTGAGCCTGAGTGGGTTTGCACTGCTGCTGGGTGCATCTGTGATGCTTTTCTGGAAAATGACCAGTCACATTGTTCCCAAGGGAGGGACACGGACTTGTGAGTTCACCGACACACCTGTGAGTCAGAGGAAAGTCCTAACCACTCACGTGAGAAAGATTTGAGTGTTGTAGTCAACTTTTAAGTGTATCCAGAGGATGCATCAAAATAAAAGGAAAACTAAAGAGAAGACAGCAATTGGAGGAGAGAGGAAATGCTGGAGCAAATCCTCATGAAGAAAGAAAACTTAACAAAATTGCAACCAGCCCAAAATTAGACTTTAAAAAGTTTTTATTGTAGGGACCTTGGGGTGCTGGGAAAGCAGGCAGCCACCAGCATGCTGCTCTGGTAAGTGGCTGTGGCCTGGCAAGCTGAGGCTGCCCCAGGGCGAGAGCCATATCAGCGTTTCCTGAGATCCGCGATGCGCCATGTTGGACCTTGGGGCGCTGGGAAAACAGGCAGCCAGTTCACCCCTCTGGTGGGTGGCTGTGAGCCTACGGGGGAGCGGGCTAAGAGTCAAACATCCACCACCACCACCCCCTGTAGTAAGTGAGAGCCGGAGATCTGAGCATGTCTTGCAAGTTTGACTATATGTGATATAGCAAATAAAGGGGATTTTCTGCCATCTCATTGAGGGCAAATATTTTTATCTCTGTTTTGCTCTGTTTTGATCAATGGTATTGCTCTATTCAATATTCTGTTCTTGTAATTTTGGTATTTCCTTCGATATTGCTCTGCCTGATTGAAGGAACAACTATTGTGAAGAAAACCAGATGTATTATTGTGCCTATTGCTGTTGTTCCGGTGGCCTGCTGTGAGGTTCTGGGCCAGTTCCACTGCACTGTCTCAGTTGGCTATGTCCTGTCTTGTTCTACTGTATTTTACTACCTTCAAAATAAAATAAATAAATAAAATAAAAATAATAATAAATAAAAAAATTTTTAAAAAGTAATTAACAACAACAAAACAGATCAGCAAGGTACTGAGCAACCTGAAACATGATATCACTAAACAGACTTAAAAAGCAAAAGGAGGAAAAGCAACTGCTCTAAAAGATATAACTGCATGTATGTTTAAGGGTGTAGGAATGATAATTATGTTGCTAAGTTTTTGTTGGATCAGAGAATGGAGCTGTTTGCAGCCTCACTGTTTGAATGACCACTTTGTATGCTTTGATTTTGTAACTTGAACAAGTACATCCAGGAAGACAACATGTAATATCAACTAGTGATTTCTTACTGTTCATTTTTTTTTTTGAAATTCTTTATTGTTTCTACCCTTTTTTTCTGTTTGGCTTTATTTTTCCCCTCTCTTTAAATAAAATTTTTAAAAAAGTTTTTATTGTATTTGGCTGGGAGTCAGTCTCAGGTGCACACATTACCACTGAGCTAGCACCCAAAATACTCTTTAAAAAACCTGAATTTTAATAAGGAACAGTCATGAAGTGACTAATTTACAAAGCCATGTTTCAAGTGGTAAGAGTCCTTCCTGCCGTGTTTCCATGGCTTAGTTCAGTACCGGCCAGAACTCCTGTCCCAAGCTGCGACAGCATCCTGCTGGGCAGACAGGGTGATGTGGTCGACCCTCCCTCTGCTCTTGGCCACCAAGGGCCGAGTGCTGTGTCTCTTGGGCAGCTGTCACCTCGCAGGCCACCAGACCCTGACTCTGCTGTTCTGCCCCATCTGTTGAGTCTATCAGCTTGGGGGTCTCCCTAGTTTGGCAGGGACTGAGTGGGGTTTGAAGAGCAGTTGATAAATCAAACTACAGAGTCAGGACAGAAGGGCTGGTCATAACCTGATTTTGAAACCATCAGGAAAAGAACAGTCCAGAATATTTTGAAAAATGGTGAGAAAGGATTTGTGCAAATCAGTGTCATGGAGGGCAGTCGTGCTGCAGTCTGTAGTCCTACTCAGTGCCAGTGAAGGGGACCAGGGACCAGGAGATTGGGTGGGAATTGGACTGCATGCTACCAGGAGTCAGCATGTTCTAAAAGCAGCATTCTGATTCTGATTGGCAAGGAAAGGGGGAGCCACTCAGTCAGTGGTTTTGAAATATATTCTCCATTTGGAGAAGCAGCAATATAAATTTTTATTTCATGCATTCACAAGATTTCATATGGTTTGGAGAGCACAATATGAAAACTGTAGAAGTAGAAGAATATATAGGATAGCTTGAATATAAGCTATAAAATAAAATAGTGGTCAAATTCATATTAATCTTACTATACCAAATACATCAAAAGGTTTTTAAAGATTTGTGCAATTATTAGTATATTAATAATATTCTATGTTTTAGTTTTTTTTTTCTCAATGCTAGGGATGAAACCCCGGGCCTCATGGATGCCAGGCAAATACTGTATTACTAAGCAGTATCCTCAGCTATTATAATCCCAGTGTCAAATATTATAAACCAAGTACTATAATCCTTTTTTAATCTTCCTTGAAATCCAAAAAGTTATATGTGTAATCCCATTGAGACGTTATTGGAATCCTGGCAACTTAATTCCAATCTGTCATCTCCAATGCAACCCATAGTGAAACTAAAGATACCAAAACATTTTCAAAGTGAAGGGCAGCCAACGGGGCCTAAATCCAATCCAAGTGAGTATGTGAAGACAAAGGCCCTGATCCAAGGCCTCTCCCAGCATTTATTATCTTGTGAAGGAGGGAATGGCTCGAGGATGATGACAATGAGGATGACTGGAACTCAATGAGTCACTGGCCAGCCCGGTGGGGAGAAAAGCATCTTTGCAAAATGCAGGGAGGATGACCTGCAAAGGGATCAATCTGCATAATTCAACTAAGGTAGCAATGGAATGGTTTTAGGAGGCTGTTACTTCAGTTTCTGACATGTAAACTTTTGTGGCCTGGGGAGTCACAGCCTCTTTATTTTGAGGCTCATACCTGATTGACATTCCTGGAGCTGACTGGCTCTATCATCCCGCTGTGCTCCTATCTTTTACAGAGAGCGCTATGTGAGGAGACAGGAGACGGCCTGAATGGCCCCACAGATTATGTTCCCGTACTTCAGTTGGCCTTATTTGCATTGGTTATGGAAGAGGGAAAGAAGTACCATAACCGGCTCTGTATATATCAGTATATGGAAATAAAACTTGATTTAACTAATGTTGCAGCAATTGTGCATTAAAGGAGAGGTGCCCATGTAGTCTTCTACACCCAGCCCTAATAAAACTCTTACTATTTTTAATGGTTATATAATATTCCCTAATGTGTTGGTACCGTTGGTTATGTAACAGTTTTCAGTTACATTCCAGGTTCTCATGTTAAGTTCCCTAAATCTTTGAGTAAATATATGCTTTGTAAAAGATGATGGTTGAGTATCACTTATTTGAAATCTATTGTACTAAAAGTGTTTTAGACTTCAGAATTTTTGGAACTTTAGAATATTTACATAGACTTTACCATTTAAACATGCCTAACCCAAAAACCCAAAGTCGATTTCCTTACCTATAAAAAAATTCTTGGAGATGTATGAAAATTGAGGTGTGTTTGAAAATACCTTAGAGCAGTTAGGCGGTCACATTTGTTGTTGCTCTGTAACTGGCCTACTCTCGCTTTTGTTTATAATTACAGTCTTTCTACTCCAGCTTTAAAGTACTGTTTGCTTCGAACAAGTGAAAAACTAGATCTAATGCAATTTCCATGTCTTATCTGGTTGTCTTATGGGGTTTTAAAAATTCAGTTTCTTTTTAAAAATTAGAGACCCGAGCAAAAGAATTAAAGAAAAAAAATTTAATTTTAAAAATTTTGTTTTTGTTGGATTGCTATGTACTATTTTATGAGTCAAGTATGCATATAAATCGTAAAAAAACAATACACCTCTTCTTGGCTGGTGAGTTTGAGTTTCGTTTTCCTCCGTGGTTTTTGGATGATGAGCTCGTGTCGCCGTCTGCTATGCTGTCGCTCTGGGGCACGCAGGAAGGGGCAGTGTGGCTAATGACCGTGCACCCTGGCCTCGTCCTATCTCCCTACAGGACTGAGAATGGGTCCCCGAAAGTTGGAAGCCACTTGTAGGGAATCGCTAGCCCATAAGAAGCACTGCTGTGCACATGTGTGTCAAAAAGCAAGCCGCGGACGTGGGTGGCCGCTCGGGGACTCTGCCCAACCGGGCTCTCTCACCTTTGCCTTTCGGGCTCCTTGTGGCTGCTTGAGGTCGCCCGGGACTGCCTGGCCCTCGTCTTTCTCCGTCTGCCTGTCTGAGGACTGGCAGGAAAGTCCCCCTACCCGAAATGACTTTTTTAGTAGAATTTCCCTGGAATAGCAAACGAGGAAGCGAAGACGCCTCTAAAAACTGGTTCTGGGCTCAGAGTACCTCAGGGATTGGGAGGTGCGTGCGGAGCTGCACACGGCGCTGGGGACCAGCTGGCCTTGGGCCCTGAGCTGTGTGTGTGTGTGTGTGGGGGGGCGTCCCACCGATCGCCTTCCTGCCCCAGATCTGCTGTGAGGTCCCCTAAGGCGGCATGTCGAGGCTTCAGCTGGGCCAAGTTTATCGTCTTTAATGATGTGCACGGTGCTGTGTTTCCCCCGGTTGTTTGTGCCCTCCTGCACCTGCAGGTGTGCGCAGGTCCCAGCAGGGCATCCGGCCAGAGTGGCTCTCTGTAAGCCCAACTGTTGGCAATGTGTCTTTTAGACTTGCAAGGGCAGAGGAGCCTGCTGGAGGTGGTGTCTCTCTGGCATAGTGCAAGGCTTTCATATGTGCACCGGTATGTATGCAGATTAAAAATGTATGTTTATATAGTATAGATATGTGGTATTTCTTTGCAGTACTAAGAGTTAAACTTGGAGCCAACATACTGAGCTACATTAATATCTGCAACCCTTTAAAAACATCTGTTTCCCTTTGAGACAAAGTCTTACTAAGTAAATTGCCCAGGCTAGGCTCAAACTTGGGACCTCCAGCCTCAGTCTCCACTGGCTGACTCCATTTATATTCAGTGACACCTATTGCCAAGAAGGCTGTCACTTCTCTCCATTTCTACAACAGAAACACTCAGGGTAGATTGGGCTCAGCCGGAAGTGAGGATGGGGCGTAGGCAAGGCCAGCAGGAAGCCTGCCCTCCTTGGATAGAACAAACCTGGGATGGCAGAACTGGGGAGACCCTCCCACCAGCCCATAAGTTCACTGTGAATTTGTAGCATGGAATAGTAGCGGGATTTCTGCAGGGAGCTTAAATCACAGGAAAACTGAGTCAAAGTATTTGGGACTTTTTAGTTTTTTTTTCTGGAGACAGGGTCTCTGTGTATTCCAGGTTGGCCTTGAACTTGAACTTGAGGCAATCCTCCTGCCTCAGTCTCCTGAGTACTGGGGTTACAGGCAAGCGTCACCACTCCTGGCAAACTGAGTCAAATTATGACCTGGGCCCTTGATTTCTCATATTTCCAGTGGTGCCCTTCCCAAGGGGTCAGTTTGAGACCTTCCAGCCAAGGGTCCCTGTGCTGGGAGTGTGGCTCAGTGGTACCCTGCTTGCTTGGAGGAGAGAGGAAGCGGCAGAGAGTGAGCAAGAAGGAGGAAGAGTTGGGGAGAGATGACTTCCTGTGAGTTGCTTTACTTGGAAAATGTATGCAGCTCTTCCCAAAGTCGAATGGTTACTTTGTTCTCTGATTTGACATCGAAAGAAATAATGTGCCATCACTGCAGTGGACCAACAGAAGTCCAGGGGCTGCAGTAGAGTCAGCTACTCTGTGTCAGCCAGGATAAACAGGCTGGGCCTTAATCATACCTGAAGTGTGCTGAAATTTTAACTTTTGTATGAAAAATGATTGAATGTCCTTGGCATGTAATAGGTTAAGAAAAAACAAAAACCCAGACTACCACTTCGTCCGGGGGGAATGTGAACGTGGAGAAGCTCCTCTTAGAGGTGCGTGTTTAGCTCGGTGGTCCGAGAGCAGAATTGGGTGCCATGGTTTACAGTGGCACCCGCAGCTTGTGCGGGCGCCAAGCGTCGTGGCAGGAAGGCTGTCATGCAGTTTCAAAGCCCCGCGGGGCCAGGCTGTGCACCTCCACTCTGCCCCCACCTGGTGTGATGAGCTGCCTCTTCAGCCTCTTCTGTCTGAATGTCTTAGGGGGCTGCACAGGACTTGGGAGCTTCAGGAACAGCCAGCGTCCTGCCTCAGAGTCCTGCTTTTGGTTGCTATAGCTAAACACCCAGTGACTTTGTAAAGTCCAGCTCATCTGGAGGCGGACAGGCTCGCTTACTGGTGCACAGGGACAAAAGGGCTCAAGACAGCCACACTGGCTTTGTTGCAGACTCCTCTCAGAGTCACGCGTTAACCCCTGCCCCTCACGGAGGAGCTGGGCACCTCTGGCTGACCCACCTGAATGCACCTTCAACGCCTCCCTCCCTCCCTCGGGGATTACACCCCAGCTCCGGCTCCTGAAGGACTCTCACACCCTAGCGAAGGCTTGGCTCCTGCTTCTAAAGCAAAATACTCTCTCTGCACTGTGAAGCATGCAGATGTGAGGCCCCAGGCCCAGGCGCCGGTGTGTGGATGGAGGGGGCCCCAAAGGCTTTCGAGGTGGCTCTTCCTTCGACGCCTGTCGGCGGGGTCCTCTGAGTGACTGCCCATGGGTGGCTCAGCCCTGGGAGACCTCAGCTGTGTTGGCCAAACTCATACTTCTTATAAACAACATATTACTATGCATTACAGGTTTCCTTCCCCCAGTTTTGAGGCTTAAACCCGGGCCCTTAAAAACTGAGCTATGACCCCAGCCCTTTTTATTTTGAGACAGGGTCTCACTAAGTTTCCCAGGCTGGGCTTGATTTTGTGGTCTTTCTGCCTCAGCTTCCCAGAGAGCTGAGATTCCAGGTGCACACCCGCATGCCAGGCTGGATGACAGCCACACATTGTCATGTGGAAGATAGAGGGCTCTTAGGACAGAGGGATCCTGCAGACACAAATCAGTCAAAAAGGTGCCTGGTGGGCAGGACGGCTGCACAGTGATAAGCAGCCCACCTCCCCAGAAGGAAACAGAGACTTTTGGCGAGTAACCAATGCATGTCTCAATACTAATGAGTATCTCAATAGAAACACTGGCCTGGCAGCTTTTGGGACTGTGGTTCCCTTATCTGGAATGTGCCAGGCCCAGACAGCCTGGGGTCTGCGAGCCTTTGGCACCCAGGTGCCTCACAAACCCCCCACTCCCTAGTGCAGTGGGGCCTGCATTTTCCACTTGCTGTTCTTACACGTTGTGTCAGTAAATTCAGACTCATAGGTTAAAAGCCCTCGTGAAGATCAGCCTAATCCACTCTCCCGTGTGGGGTGTGGGGACATACAGTCGCCTTGGGGCTGGAGTGGGGCTTTAGGGTATCAGACATCCCAGGCCCCTATCAGTCAGTGATGGAGTGGCTTCAGGAGTTCTTTGAGTAAAGTTTTTTGTCCTGAATTTAGCTTTGAGAACAGGATCCCGTGGGCTGGGGATTTAGCTCAGGGGCATAAGCACCTGCCTTGCAAGCACTCAGTTATGAGTTTGATCCCCGGTACCAATGCCCCCCAAACAAAAATAAAACAAAACAAACAAACAAACAAAACCAAAGAGAGCAGGATCCTGCTGAGATGGGCTGGAAGGGAGAGGCCCTCAGTCCTTCCCTGGGGACCTGTGAGCAGCATCTTCATTGTCCATTTATGATCCTGCGAGCAGAGTACATCTCCTCTCTAAGGCGCCCCTTTCCCAGGTACTAACTTTCCAAACTCACTGAGGGCTCTCACTTCTTCCCAGTGGACGTTCCCTGCCTGGAGGGCTTTTTTCACCCTAGGCCTGATGTTCTCCACCGTTCTCTCACCCTGCAAAGGGTCTGCCAAGTGAGCCTCCTGTGATGCAAATGTTTCCCGTACCAAGATGCACAGGCACTGAGATGGGCATCAGCGGAGATTCTCATGTAGGGGCAGGGTTCCTCTCAGAGTAAGAGACAGGAGGAATACATTTTGCTCCTTTCTCTACAGAAGAGAGGCAGAACCCAAAGGAGGAAGAGGAGCCTTTGCTCCTTTGGGATTGGCTGGAAAGGGTACCAGTCCCACTCACCTCTTGGAATGAAACCACACCTTTCCCAGAGATCACAGGGGCAGAGGGGAGAGGTCACAACCAGCAGTCTGTCCCTTCTGGATCCTGCAGAAACAACTCTCCCTGACCCTGGAGCTTGACTGAGGTAGTCTTGTGGTAACCTTTTGGCAACTTGGTAAGAGAAGTTTCACCTTCCTTCTCCATGGTAAGAACAGTTACTAGACAAATGGCTGTGGACCTCAGGGTTTGCAAAAGGTAAAATACTTCCTGGGAAGTGAAGGCCAGCTTTTTCTGACTTGCTCCTCTATGACAGGAGCACTGAGAACTCCAGGGAAATTTTATTTTCCCACAGCTACTAAGGATATTTATAAATTCTTATAAGTGACAGTCCTTATTATGAAAAAACAAACTAGTGACTTCAGAGCAAAAAGGAGTAATTCAATCACCTAGATAAAATACAACTGAGAATTTCTCTAAATTATGGTCAAACCTCACAGTGATTCTAATCAGAGCCGTGGTCTAAGCCTGTATTTCTTTTCCTCTGTTCCGAAGAGGCTGCTGATTAGAAGGCTATGACTTTTATTGGTGTGGCTCAGGCTTGTGGAAATGAAGCAGATGGCAAACTGGGACATTTTCAACTCCACTGCTAGCTAGAACTATAAGAAGAAAATAAAGCCCTGTGATTATGCTGCATTGATCCAATGATTAAGAGGAAAGAACATTCTGTAATATAGAATTTTTCATAATCTCCTTGACTATACTTGGAACATGGAAATTTTAGAATAACTCATTGAAAAGAGACTGTGCATTAACTTTTTCTCTCTTTTGTATGATTGGTCTTGTGATTTAATTGTTGGCTTAGTCTGCCATAATAGAGTAACATAGATGGGGTAGCCAGAAAGCGACAGTTCCTCCTGTTTCTGGGGGCTTGGAAGGTCAAAGTCAAGGTGCTGGTGAGTTCGTGCCTTGTGAGTGCTCTGGGCTTGCAGATGGCCACTTTGTGACATGGCAAGAGAGAGAATCTGGGTGTTTCCTCCTCTTTTAGTCTGAACATGGATTTTCTATGCCATGATCTCATCTAAATCTCATGATCATTTAAAGTCTCCTCCCAATACCATCCCATTGGGACTCAGGACTTAAGTATATAAATGTGTATGTCAGGAAGGGGCCTGGAACACACACATTTAATCCACAACAGAGGACTTGAAGGTGACTTCCAATGAAAGATGGCTGGTTCAACAAGTACTCAACACTGTACTTCCTCAAGTCCTAATAAGACAATGCTATAGGAATAAGAGCAAGATAAGTCTACAAGGAAAAGAGTGTGAAAGAGACAACAGCAAAAACTATTGGCACAAAAACCAGAGAGATAATTTATGAATCATTCATCATTGCCTAATAAAACACTACAATTCAGTGACTTCATAACAACACATGTTTATTATAACATAATAAATAACCACGACTGAAGGCTAGGAAGCCAGGCATGTTTAAGAGACCCACATCTGGGTCCATGGTCTCTCTGGGAGCTGTGCTTATTGTCAGGAGTCATTTCCTCTCAGGGAAAGTTTCCTTTTTACTGGCTGTCAAACCAAGGTTGTCCTCAGTTCTTGCCAGTGGGGCTTCCCCAGTGGGGCTGTTCTCTTTTCTAAAGTGTACAGGCTGACAGGAAGCAGGGGGAGTCCAGAACAATCCAGCCCTTGTGTTATCCAGCAGCTTGTTTCTAACACGTGGCTCGCCTGCTAACATTACTGGGTCCTGGATAGCTCACCTCTCCTTCTGGAGTTGGAGTCCAGGTTCTTTTCACTTCTAACAAAGACTTGAACAACACGAGCAAAAAGTAGGGACAAAGTTTATTCAAGAAAGGAAAAAATGAGAGATTTCTGGGAAAATGGCAGAATGGGAAGCAGTTGTTATGATTTGGGTTTAAATGTCCCCCAAAACCTCATGCAGTCATGGAGGCAACTGAATCTAGGGTTGGTGATTGGTTTGTTGTCTAGTGCTGGGATTGGTAGTATGAGTGCTGCACTCACCTGGGGCAGGGAGCTGGCATACAATATAAGGAAAGGAAGGAGGCATGCTTTCCCTTTTCCCCTTTTGCTCTTGTTGCTTCTGGTATCTACCACAGCCACTATGTTGCCCCTCAGTCACACCACTCTGCCTTGGATCCAGCTGAGTGTGGACTGAAGCCTCCAAAAACTGTAAGCTAAATAAACCTTTGCTTCCCTAATTTTGGGCATCAGGTTTTTTTGTCTCAGCAGTGAGAAAAAAGTAATCAAGACAGCAGCAAAGAAACAGAGTCTCCAATATTTGGAATCCAGATGCTGGAATATAGCAACATGAGTAAGGGAAGGAGGAGGGAAGTGGATCCCTGGAAGCACAGCAAGGATCTGAAGTGAGAAAGGGAGCCCACGGGGAGAGAGAAGAGAGGGACCACATGGGGAGGAGGGAGGTGGCAAGTGGTGCTTTCTCCCTGACCCTGGAAGGAGAGGGGTGGTTTGAACCTGCAGAGGCACAGTGACTACTGGTGATCCCAGAAGCCTCCACATAGAAACATCAGTGGAACTGAGCAGTGGAGCCAGTGGACTGTAGTGACTGTGAGTTCAGATGTCCCACAGGAGATGGTGCCTGGCTGGGAGCCATCTTGGAAAGGGCCCAATGAAAGTCAGAACTCAGAGCAGTCATGGGTTGACTCCATCCAGTCACTCCAGGTATCAAGGTGAGGTACAACTGAGTTCAAGATGGAAGGGGTCACTCAGAGTGCTACAGACTGACAAACCTGAGCCCCAGCCTCACAGATAGAAACCAGAAGCAGCCTGCCGTAAGGTGGAATTAAAGACTCAGGTTTTCTGGGGTTATCAACCATTTCATTATTCTACCGCTGGCTTGCTAGGATCAATCAACAAGGATCTGGGCTCTGTCTGTCTCCTTTGCCAGTGAGTAACAGTTTACAAGCATCAAGATAGGAATTAAATTGAGAGAAAGAAAAAAGAAAGAAAGTGTCTATCATCTTGCACTAAAATAAAATTGAAGTGGAACAAAGATCTACATAAAACACTAAGTCTGCTGGAAAAGAGAATAGGTAGAACACTTGAAGACGTAGGTTGTCATGGCTTGTGTTCAGATGTCCCCTCAAAGCCTCGTGCTATCATAGGTGTGGCTTTTTCAGAGGTGGCTGGATCTACAGTGTGTGGCACTGGAACTGATTTATGGTGTAATGCTAGGCTTAAGGACATTAGTGTTAAGGATGTGAGAACTACTCACCCTGAGTATCCTGTAGAAGATAAGAGGAATAGAAAGATTCTGTTAAGGTCGTTTGCTTGCTTGTTTGCTTGTTTTTGCTGTCTTTGGCCACCATGAATTGTTTCTCCTCCATGATGTCCCTCTTCCATGCCACCCTACCTTGGAGACAACTGATTATGGCCTGAAACTTGTATAAACTCTGACCTAATAAGCCTTTCCCCCTTTAACTTGGTATCAGCAATGAGAAAAGTAACTAAGGCACACCTGTAGGCAAAGACTTTATGAACAAAACCCTAATCACATGGGAAATATCACAAAGAATCATCAACTGAGATCTCATGTTATCAAAAAGTTTTTGCACAGCAAAAGAAACCACCAACAGGATGAAGAGACAGCCAACACAGTGGAAATTTTTTTGTTGCTAGGTACTCTTCAAATAAAAGACTAAAATCTAGAATATGTAAATAACTAAAAAAATCAGATTCCCACTCCCCCAAATTTAAAGATCCAATCCCAAACTGGGCATCTGAGATGAATACAGAATTTTCAGATGAAGAAAAAGAAAAGGCAAATAAATATATGCAAAAATACTGAACATCACTGGTCCTTCAAGATATGCAAATGAAAGCAACAATGAGATTCCATCTCATCCCAGAAAGAATGGCTTTTATCAAGAAATCAACCCATAACAAATGCCATCAGGAGTGTAGACAAAAATAAACCCTTCTCTACTCTTAGCAGAGTGTAGACTGGTGTAACATGTGGAAAGTAGTGTGGAGATTCCTCAAAACACTAGGACTAGAGGCTTCATTTGACTCAGTCATTCCGCTTCTTGGTATCTTCCTGAAAGAATTAAAACCATCATATCACAATGATATATGTACACCCATGATTAATACAGCACAGTTTGTCACAGATAATTCTTGGAAACAACCCAAATGCCTGTCAACTGATGGAAGGATAAAAAAGATTTTTTTCTAATACAATGGAGTACTTCTCTGCCATAGGGAAGGATAAACGAGGTATTTCTAGGTAAATGGATGTACCTTGAAATCATACTCTGAAGCTGCACACACATGTTCAGATATTGCATGGTTTCTCTGGTGTGAGAAACTGAAAATGTAAACAAGGACTAAAATACATAATAGATATTGTGAAATAGGAAGCACATGTTCAAATAAGAACAACTAGGGAGTTGGAGGGGGAAAGGAAGGAAGGGAAAAGGAAAAAGACAATAGAAGGGAAAAAACGGAAACCAAGCTTGTGTAAATAAGGAAGGGAAGAGAGGTTGAAGGGAGGGGAGGGAAAAAGTGAAAAAGAATTAAGATATATCATGGACAGCTACAAATTTCATATAATTCCTGTTACATATATCTAAAATGTACCAATGAAATTCATTCAAAGATAAACCAAAAATGCAGAGTGAGCTTGGACCGAGTAAATAAAAAAAGAGGGAGAGAGCAAAGATAAGCGTATACATTGCATCCTAGAAACACACTGAGGGCTATCATATAAAATTATGCTAGTTAAGCCTTCTGGCACCGTATGCCCTTTTCCGCTGTCCAAATGGGGAGGGAACCCAAGAAGACTCCACATCTGGGTCCTGAGAGGCGGTGCTGGATCCCATACCATGCTGACTTCCGGTCACGGTGCACTACTGAAAACCTGTTCCAGTTCTCTCGAGAAGTCCAAGTGCGGGGCTTTGGGAACTATACTGTGCATGTGTCCAGGGTCTTCCAGTTAACAGGTCATGCCTGCTTCCCCAACCAGGTTTGCTGCACCCTAATCTGGTTCACTCATTGCCTGAGCCTGACACTGACATCACCTTTTCCATTTCAATTATTCTGTTTTCTAGCAGCAAGGCACTGGGTCCCGTCCACACCCCACAAATGGAGATTGTACAGACAGGGACACAAGAGGCAGTGAGCTGTCCTCTTCTTAAAAATTACTTATTGAGGTACTTGCAGATCCATAAGCAGTTTGTTAAAAATAATACAGCTGGTCTGATGTACCCTTAATTCATTTTACACTGAAGGTAACATTTTGCAAAACTGTATTAAAATATCACAATCAAAACTCTGATATCGGCATTGACGTAATCCACCCATCTTATTGGGGTTTCCCAATTTTACTTCTTTGGGACACGTGTGGGTGCTTGTGACCTCTCCACAACCCAGGATCCTTCCTCTAGAGGACCGTATTGAAAGCCACATAGAGCAGCCTGCCCAGACAGCATCGATGCATAGTCCGACCTCTCCTTGGGTCAGGTGCAGGGCTTGGGTGCTGGCCCTGGGCCCGCTCCAGATGGCTGCTTCTCCCCCGACACTCATGCTGCGCCTCTCTCCCTCCATGGGATCATGTTTGCAGATGGGGCTGTTACCATGGGTGCTGGGGTTTGGGGACGGGTTTCCAGGTTCTTGTGCACGGTACACAAAGAATTGGACATGGCACACAACATAGACAAAAAGCAGTGAAGTTTAATGAAGTTTGCTGAGGCAATGGTTTACTCAGAGTGAGCAGACTGACAGGAAGGAGATGGCGCAAGTGCAGAACACGCTGGGCACAAGATCCTGAAACGATTTCCTGGCCGGGGTCTCCTCAGCATGGCGGACAGGCTGCATGACTGGCAGGGCGGAGTCACGCCCGCAGTGCCTACTGCGCATGCCCTTTCCCACAATGCACTCTGTTGTAGTGGTTGTAGGAGATGCCGTCCCTGAGCATGGACTTATGTGAGCTCCGAGTAAAGAAAGGTTACTGCAGGCCGTGCTGAACAACCTGGCGCACATGTGTCTTGGTTTGGGACTTGAGAATCTTCCAAGGTGAGCCCGGGGTCTTCCTCTTTCCTGGCTCTGCGTGGGGTAGTAGGCCTCAGGACCAAGGTCAGGGAGGCGGCCCTGGGGCGTTGCGGGGTTCGGTGAGTGGAGGGGAGTGGACCCCCAGCCAAGCCGGACTGTCTGTGTTAGAGCTTTTGAGAGGCGACGAGCTCCTGAGAGGAGACAGGTTAGTGCCTGGAATAAACAGACCCAGAAGCTTGTGTCTGCCTCCCCTCTGCCTGTGAGGGCACACACGCAGCCAGCCAGCCGGAAACCCACCCCAACCCTCACCAGGCCAGCCACGCTGGCATCATGTCGGCGTCCCAGTCTCCAGAACGTATTTTCAGCCACTGTTCTGTGCCTCTGTGTACAGCTGCCAGAGCAAGACTGCCCGTGAGACTAAAGATGTGCATCGTCTGTCCAGCACAGCCTTACAGCCTCACAGCCTCAGCCAGGCTGCGCTTGTGATTTTCACCGTGTTCTTGCTCCCCACTACTTCGAATCCCTCTTCCTTTCCTGACTGCCAGCTCTGTGGACTGCAGCTCTGCTTCAGACATGAGTCATCATGAAAGTGATAGACTGCTTAGCCTATAGCCACAGCTACATCAGGCCAAGCCCTTTGTACAACTTTATGTAAACCAGGTGTAGCTTCACACGTCTGTAATTCCAATGCTTAGGGAAGCTGGGGCAGGAGGATAGCAAGTCTGAGTTCAGTCTGGGCAACTTAGTGATGCCCCATCTAAAAACAAAAAATCAAGGGGGTGGGAATGTAGCTCAGTGCTTCATATAGACACACACACACACACACACACACACACACACGAGGTAGGAAAAGAGGGAGGAGAGAGACAGAGGGAGGAGAGGAATTTCTTCTCTACTTGAACCAACTGATACACAGCACAGAAAGCCGATCCATAGGCAGCAGTAAGAAAGCCAAGAAGCACTGCGTTTCTACTATGTGGCCTTAGGACCTGATGGCACTTAGCTACCTCCAGAAACAGGTAAACTGTGGGCTGTCCACAACACGAGGATGGTTTGCAGAGCTGCTTAGGAAGCCATGGGTTTCCAAACTGCATAGTTGGGAAAGTGCCCCCTCTTCCACCCAGAAAGACTCCCAATCTGTGCTGTCTTTGAACCCAGGATCTCAGGCCCCCAGAGAACTCTATGCTCTGAGAAATGGCTGAGTGACAGTTCACCAAGTGATGCTGGTCAGCTCCATCTTTCTATGTCCCTCCCTGCAGAGCAGAGCTGCTCACTCAGGATGGCCAGAGGCACAGATAATAGGGGGTTGGAGCCCAGTGTACCCTTAGCGGGTGACCCCGGTGATCTGCTTCTCTACCCAGCACTCACCCCTGCCATTCCATGTCCTCCCAAGAGCACACCTGGTGGGATCATGCAGCGTTGAGGAACATTTTGGATCTAAACCATAGCTCTAGGTCACAACAGATTAAAGCAAAGATTAATTTGAAGAGGTTGATGTCAAGACAAGTATTTTCAGAGAAGAAGCCTTCTCTTTGTTGGTGAGGGACTGGGGGTTTCTTCCAAGGTTACACCTGAGAAGGCCACCTCTGCTGGTACTGCTGAGGGAGATGGACTCTTGAATGACATGTTCATGCCATCAGTGCTGGTGACTGCTGAGTGACAAGTGGCATTATCTGTGCAACTGAATAACCACCTAGAGCAAGAAAAGAAAGGACCTCCAAGGTGGTGAGAAATAATTCATGAGCCTCGTGGTCACAAAGGTCCTGGGTCAGCAAACCAGTTCACAAGGGTCATGGTGTGTCCAGTGGTGAATGGCAGGTGCGTGAGGCCTGGCAGTTCTTCATCATTTGTGGGCTGAATAGATGCATGAATATTTTGCCACCTGTCTTTCCACTTAGTGAATATTTATAAATTGCCTTTAATTATTTCCAGTCTCAGCAATCAGCTTTGTTTAAATAGTAACCACCTCCTGCTGGAGAATTCTCCGTGTTACTCTTTCTGTTTTATCTCTGTGGAGCAGACTTATGCCTGTGTTATGTACGCTGTTCTGACAGAAGTAGTTTTGTGCCCTGAAAGGACTGCAGAGAACATTTTCATGTACCTCACCTCTAGCAGATTCAGAGTGGACCATAGAATCTGTGCCTGGGATGCTTGTTAACCAGCAACATAACCAGCTCTGAGGAGCAGCACTGCTCATGTTGGGTCCTCTTCCTGTCCAGCCAGCCCTGCATTATTTTGCTTTGCTTCGGACCTCACAGCTTAAATGCATATGACTCAACCCATCCTACTGATGGTTTCATTCCTTTGAGAGAGCTGCAGTTGATGTTTTTTTTAAGCCGTTGAAATCTCAGTAAAGAAGAAAGGGAGCACCTCTGATCATTCTGCCTCTTAGAAGTAACTGTGTTATTATTTGGTGTTTTTCCTTCTCTTTGTGTACAATTAATTTTATATATAGTGTGCTTTAAAAACATGTACCAAAGTTCAAATCCAGAAGTATAAAAATCTATGTAAGTGGATGTTTCTTTTTCCAAGAAAGCAGGAACCTGTTATACATTTGTAAATGATATCTCTCCTTTTTGAGACAGTTTGTAATTATGGGTTTTGCAGGTTTGTAGAGGGCTTTAGCTTTTTCAATTTATAGCAGAGACAGGCATTTTCATTTTGGCCAAATCCTGAACCTCTGGTTTCATATTAAATGTTTAGCTCCCTTGCATCTCTGCTGATTGTTTTGTACAACTGTGTTGATGTCTCCTGTCTGCTTCATGCCACTACCAACATCTGATTTGCTCATTCTCCCTCAGTTCAATACAATAATAGTGAGATATGCAAATCAGTGGTCTTGTTGCCCCAGCTCTGGTGTAGCTGCCTGTGTCCTGAGTGGGGACAGATGCTCCTACTCATGCTCTGTGGTTTTCCCTGGGCCTGCAGTTCATCGTGGACTTGGGCATCTTGGCAGGGCAGCTCCCCGTTTGTGCGTGGTAGCGGCTGGTCATCCTGGTGTTGGGTACCACGTGTTTGTAGCACTGATCGCAGACAGCAGAGCAGTCCCTGCACCACATCTGCACACCTCTGCCTGGACCATGGCTGCTTAGTGGATGCATTGAATTCCAAGTGCTGTGAAAAGCAGTTTAAAAGTGAAAGTATACAATTATGAAAGTCATTCTGAAATGTAAGAAATCGAAGGCTGTCTCTTTATGCTTTTACCCAATTACAGTAACACCGTTTATACTGTTGAGTCTTTGATAAAGAGCATCATTATTGAGTCTTTCTCACATCATTAATATTTTTTGTAAACAATTGTGTGTGTGTGTGTGTGTGTGTGTGTGTGTGTGCATGTGTGGTGCTGGGGTTTGGACCAGGGTCTTATATGTGTGCTCGGCAAGTGCTCAACCTCTGAGCTACTTTCCCAGCCCTTTGAAAACAATTTCAGTTGATTCATAATAATCATATCTTATAGATTCATGAGTTAACCCTTCGTCTACTGTCAAACAGTTGGATTGTTACCAATTTTTGCTTTTTTTCTGTTATGAATAATGTTGCATTTAACCACTTTGCAGAGATAAAATCTATTTAGATTTGTATTGAGCTCACAGCAAGCAGTATGTGATGATTTTATTTCCCCTGCTTTTGCTATATTTTTGTGTTCACTGTAGAGGAGGATGCTCTCCAGACCATTTGCAGAGATCAGAAGCACCAGCCCCAATTGGTTTCTTGGGAAGGTTTCCACGATCCCTCTTAGCATTTTCTGCTGGCAGATCCCTTTGGTACTTGTGCACTGCTGGGCTCTGGTTTTGGTTGTGATGCTGGTGGAGAGATTCTTGCAAAGTCAGGCTCACCTTACACCCCTGGTAGTCATGTCAGTCCCATGGCACAGCCAGTCTCTGGCTGAATAAACGCTCAATGTCCTGCTGTTCAGACAGACATTCCTGGGAGACTTCCAAGTGCTTCTTTTGTTGTTTTTGTTGTTGTTTTGTTTTGTTGTTGTTTTGTTATTTTGTGTGAGAACTTACTGTGATCCTCCTGCCTCAGTCTCCTTCCTAATCGCTGGGACTATAGGCATATACTCAGCTTGAGTGCTTTTCCTACTGCTGGCAGAGCTGGCACCCTGCTGCCTGTGCAGTGACCTTAGTGATATCTTCTTCTGAGGGCTCTTTTTCCCTCTTGTTTGCTCTCCTGCATCATAGAATCTCCTCCCAAATTAATTACACTCAGTCCTTGCCTTAGGCTTCTCAGTGGAGGAAACTTAAATGAAGACTCATAATTGTGACTTTTTAATTTACCTTGCTTCTCATATGTGATGCACTTTCATCTATATGGCAGGTGTATCAATAGCCCAATAATTATGATTAGCAGCACACCACCCTGGGGCCCTGGGGAAAGCTAAGGATCATTAGGGGAAATAAAATATCATATGACCTAATACCATTAGTCTTTAAATAGCTGCAAAATCTAAACTGAACTTTAAAGTAATGATCTCTTTAAATAGGCCCTTTCTTGCTTAATATTTGCAGGTAACAAAGAAAATTGTCACCATGTTATCAGCTTTCCAAACAGGTGAGCTTATTACCTTACCCAAACTTGTGAAAAGTCCTGTATGACTTCACCATCCATTCAGCCCTAAATCTTTAATATTGCTCTTCTTACACATAATGAACTTTGGGCTGGGATTGTAGCTTGTATGGTCAGGTGCTTCCCAAGGATATGCAAACTCCAGCACCACAGGCAAAACAAAAGATTACAAAGCTTTTAGGTAATCAGTGAGTTAGTGTGTGGCTGTGTTTTGGGGCCATGTTGGTTCTGCCTGAGAACTTAGCAGTAAGAGTAATAATGGTTACAATAATATCAATGTTGGGGGCTGGGGATTTAGCTCAGCGGCATGAGCGCCTGCCTGGCAAGAACAAGGTCATGAGTTCAATCCCCTGTACCAATAATAATAATAATAATATCAATGTTGGGAGTGAAAGTACTTTGCACACCTGCTCATCTCTGATGCTCTGCCAGCTGTGTCACATAAATCCTGTTATTTTCATTGTCTGGATAAGGACACTGAGGTGGGGAGATTAATAATGTACCTGGTCTCATAGCTACTGATTGAGTGATAGCAACAGCCAATGTTAACAGGGTAAAGATTTATTTAGCTCACAGTTTGTAGAGCTTTCAGTGTCTCATCAGCTGGCTCCAAGGCAGGGTGACACATGGCAGAGGGACAGCTATTCATCATGGCAGAAGACAGCAAAAGCAACAAGAAAACACCAGATAAGCCTCTTTGTGCACATTCTGTTATATCCAGTCCACCAGGATTAGGGCAGTGCCAGTGCAATCAGTACATTAATCTGGCAGTCACCCACTCTTAATCTCAATACCCTTAATCCCAACATTGCAGGACAAATCAATCCCACATGCTACATTTAGCCACCTCTGAAAAAACCCTATGCTGCATGAGGCTTTGGGGGACATCTAGACAAGCCATAACAATCCTCCTTTCCCCTGAAATTTATTGTGCATATACCTCAAAGAGTCCATTGTGGAGAAACTCAGTATACCAAGAGGAAGTGGTTTGGAGGAAGAAGGTTTTGTCTACTGAGAGCTGGGTGCAGTCATCTGTGGGCATAGACATTTGATGTTTATCAGAGCTGACTCTCTGCACCAGTTATTTTATGGCAACCACTGTGTTTTTCATATTGATCGGAGAGGCTGGAGTTAATTATAAATAGACAGCATTTATTTTATTAATGCTGTGTTGACTTGATGTTTTGTAATTACAGCTTTTTCCTCTGAACCTTCAAGAACTCTGGTTTGTAAAGAGTCAGAGTTATCCTTACCATATAGGCCAGTAATGGTGAACTGTTCAGAGATTTCAGTGATACAAACAACTGGCTGCAGCAGGGCCATAGGCTCGCCACTGCATGTGATGATGAAACTTGCCAGTTGTAAGCCACTGTAAATCTTACCAGTTTAGATGTTTGTTCCTTTTGTATTTTTCATGAATATTAATAGACTGAATTGGTTGGAAAGGATGAATAGGGTGAAGAGGAAAGATGAAGAGACTACAAAGAGTGGATTTAATACCATAACTGTCTTAAATTCCAGAGTTACTTAGGCTTTGGTTGGTATAAAGGTTTTATTACTCATTCTCCATCTTTATGCTGCAAATTTCAGAGGTGGTGATTACTCTAGTTCTTTTTAAGATACCATGGGGACATATTACAAAGATAAGTGAAATAAAGGCAGTATAACACTTTGAAGTGCTCAGAAGGAAAAGTACATGAAGTTAAGTTGGCAGCATTGAGTTACAGTGCCCTTGGAGAAAGAAACATAATGTACACCATTGGCTGCTCATGGCACATTTTATACCTCAGGGCTTTGTACTATCATAAAATAAGAGGGAGAATATATTAGAGAGTTACCATTTTTTACTTGTGCCTGCTTAATGCCGAGTCACAAAATTATAATGTCACATCAGAATTATTACCCAGTATATGAGTAAATCCCTATGAAGTGATTTAGTCTATGTCTTGGTTACTTTCTTATTTGTGGGACAAAATACCCGATACCCACAAGTTAAAGGAAGAAAGGTTATAGCTCATAGTTTGTAGATGGCATAGGGTCTCAAGTTTCCAAGGTTCCAAGCATTGGTCAGCTGATCCCAAAGTATGGGAAAGGAGAAATCGTCCACGGCAGGCAAGAAGCAGAGAGCCTCCCTTTCCCTTTTTATTCCATTTAGGATATAAACCCATTGTTTGATGCCTCCCACACTCAGGGTAGGGCTTCATATTATGCACATCTAAAACTAAACTAAACTAATCAGTGGACTAATGCATTTATCATGCCCATTAGCTACCTACTCCCAAAAGCCCTACCTATGGAGGATGTGAGATTTTGGAAGGCACATCCAGGTATATGCCATAATAGTGTACTTGCATATCTGTTGTTGACTTACAAAAAACATGAGCATGTGTGGATTTCATGACATTAATAAGTATGTGCTTATCAATTACAAAAGTAATGCATGTTTATTTTTTAAAATCTTAAAAAATATGACAATATTAGAATGTGAAAACACAACAACAACCACAAAAACCTTTCCGTATATTTCTTCTCCTTTCATACACTCTGTGGTAACCCATCAAGTATGTTTTTATTTAAAAAGATATTTTAAAAAGAGAATATAAAAAATAACATTTCAGAAATTCAGGATAAGACTTGAAAAGGTATTGACAAAGAATTTTGAATGGGTAGGAGCTACAAACTTAAGAAAGATTCTGAGAGGCTGGGGATTTAGCTCAATGGTGTAAGTGCCTGCTTGACAAGTGTGAGGTTGTGAGTTCAATCCCCAGCACCAAAAAAAAAAAAAAAAAAAAAAGATTCTAAAGAACTAGGAATTTGAAAAGCAATTCTGGGGCTTGAAGTATGTCTTTCTTTCTTTCTACCAGGATGTGAACTCAGGACCTCATACTTGCCAGCGAGGTGCTGTGCCACTGAGCTAAATCCACAGCCCCTTCATTTCTCAGAGAAATGCCAGTATGACTCAAAGTTGAGGGTCATCTGAGCCCTTTGAAAACCAGTCATCTGGACTGTAATTTTATGAAATGTTCTCTAATTTTTTTTACTGGTTTGGGGGATCAAATCCAGGGCTCTGTGAATGCTAGGCAAGTATACTACTATAAGTGAGCTATATTCCAACATTTCTCAGATAGGTTGACATAATGATATATGGTACATAAATGGAAGGCTGTAAAACAGGAAGGAATGGCATTGTCATTGCTACTTTCTCATTGCTGGGACAGAACCCATAATTTAAAGGAGGAGAAGTTTATTTTGGCTCACAGTTTATAGTGATTTCAGTCCATAGTTGGCTGGCTCCAAGGCAGGGTGGTATGTGGTGGAAGGACCTGGCAGGCAGGAAGCAATGAGACTTCCCTCCTTTCCCTTTTTATCCCATCCAGGCTACGAGCCTATTGGTTGATGCTGACCACACCCAGAGTGGGTCTTCCCCCTTCAGTAAATCTGTTATTCATACCCTGATCTGTGTTATAACAGTCAGTGGACTAATCTAGTATCACACACCAGTCACCTTTCAAAAGCCCCACCTATGAGCCTTTGGGGGAACATCTAGATATAAACCATAATGGGCAGCCACTCAGTTTCTCTGGGAAAATGCTGATACAACTGGCTGTTTTGTTTTGTTAAGGCAGGGTCTCCCTATATAGTCCAGGCTGACCTCAAACTCAAAGCAATCCTCCTGCCTCAGCCTCCTGAATGCTGAGATTATAGGCGTTTACCGTCACGCCCTGCCACAACTAGCTTTTTGTTCCTTTGGATCCTGCATCCAGAAATCAAACACAGATGGAAAATATTTGAAAATAAATTGTCTAACAGAGTCTGTACACTTTTTTATGTTGTTATTCCCCAAACAATGTAGTGTAACAATGACTTGCACAGCATTCACAGTGTTGTATGTAGTCAGAAGACGACTTCGGTCCATGAGAGGTGTGTCTTGGTTATCGTGATGCCATTCTGATTTTATATGATATGAGGGATTTGAACAGCTCCACATTTGGGTACCCACAAAGGCTCCTAGGACCAGTCACCTTGGACACCAGAACCCACTCTCCTGTGCTTTGCTGTCATTAAAGGACCAGCCCATTTTTGTTCACTCATAAAAACTTTAATCTTAATACTTGATATTTTCTTTAACATGTCCCAGCTGTGGTTTGTGACATTCTGTTACTTTTACTATGGCTTGTGTCTAGCTGTCCCCCCAAAAGCCCATTTGGTTATATGTGGGACTTTTTCAGAGGTGGCTGAACCCATAGTTTGTGATGCTGGGGTCAAGGGTGTGTGATTGCTAAATCAGACCCCTAATTGGTTTAGCAGTGTCCTAATCCCAGCAATCTGGGTAAGATAAAAGGGGCAGAAAGATGCTGTGAAGGCCCCTGTTGCTTTTGCTTCCTTGTGGGTGCCATTTACTGTCCTTTCCAGCATCCCTCTTCCTTGGAGCCAGCTGACTATGGAACCTCTACACACTGTGAGCTAAATAGACCTTTCCCCCTCCAACTTTGGGTGTCAGGTATTCTATCTCAGTAGTGGGAAAAAAGTAACTTAGACACTTACCAAGCAGATACATAGTTACCAGTTCAGTCACTGAGACTTAATTTTGCTCCTAAAGTGTGTCTTTTCCTTTGCTGGACTGATTTGCGTTTCATTTGTTTGGGTTTTGTAGATTCAAAGGAAATTGGCAGAGGATGCCGTTACTGGGTTTTAAAGTAAGGTAGAGAAGTATTAGGGGTTTAATGTGAATTATTTGTGTTTCCAAGGAGAATTCTGTCTTCAGGCAGTGTGGGCAGCATTCCTACTTACAGGATCAGATGGAACAAGCTGAATTATGCTTATAGCATTTTATTATATTAAGATTAAAACAAGGTGTTTTTTCTTCTACCACAAAACAAATTTATTTGGGGATATATATATATACATATATATAATTTATTTGGGGATAAAATAAAGGAGGTATGATGTATGTTAATAGGTAAAAGAAGCTAATGATACATGCTGAAGTAATAAGTGGTTCCATTGTGGACTTTTGCTGGGGAGGCTGGTTTTCTACATAAAAGTAACATAACTCAAGATTCATAGTTTTCAATTCTAATCTACTGACCATTATTTCTAAGGTTAAGTTTTGTTATTGTAGAAGTTTTCCTAAAGTACTAAATTTATTCCCAGTCTTAATTCAAGGTATTCTGTGACTGACAGAGGATGAACAGTAACTACTGGTGGGTATCTGAAAGAATTTGGGAAGGAATGTAGGAGTAGTATAATTTTTTTGCTGTCAAAAAGAATTAAGTAATCAGTTATTTGAGTATAAAAGTGAAGGCTCGGAGGCACTCAGAGCCAGGGTTTCACCCCCAGTGCAGCCCATCAGTGGCGTAGGAAAGGGTGGCTTCCTTTTGAGCTTCCACATTTCTCCATCTGCCCCATTATATTGGAGATTTTCAATGTTCATTCAGCTTCAGTCTTGTTTTTTTAAGAAAAAAAAAAGCAAAACAAAAAAAGAGTAGAGATAATACAGAATTTCAAAAAAACAGTAAGAAATCACTAGTTGATAAATTACATATTATGTTGGAAGTAGTTATTCAAGTTTCAAAATCAAAGCATAAACAGTGGACAAACAATGACAGTACAAACTATTCTGTTTGATAAATTCAGCTTTGGTTTTTTGAGGCAGTTCAAGCTGTTCTTGAGCTCATCATGTAACTCAGGCTGGCCTTGAACTTAAAGTGATCCTCCTGCCTCATCCTCCTGAGTGCTGGAATTACAGGCGTGCACCACCACGTCTGACTTCACGTATTTATGTGAATATCACCGTGTGCCAGGCCTAGTCCCAGGTGCGGTGGGGAGGAGCCCAGGAAGAAGGGGACCTAGAAATAACCAGTTTAATTTCAGTCTGAGCTAAAAAGTAGGAAGAAATGAAAACCAGACTGGGTGGGAGCAGCATGGAATAGTATCTGCAGGCCAGGGCCTTTGGGAGAGAGGCCACACATGCGTGGCCACTGACATGAAGCCATTGGTGCAAGGACTTATGGGAAGAGGATTCCAGCCTGGGCAGAGGTCGTGGTGAGTGTGGGGTCCCCAGGCAGGAAGGAGATTGTGTCTAACAGTGCACTCAAAGAACACATTTAGAAGACTAGGGTGAACTGGGCAGCCCATGCACTTGGTAGGCTGAGGCAGGAGGATTTCATTGAGTCTGAAGCCAGCCTGGGCTGCATAGTGAGACTATACCAAAAAAAAAAAAAAAAAAAAAACAACAACCCAGCATGCTGGGGAACAAAGAGCAGAGGAAGGAGTTCTCATAGGACAGGAGGTTTTTAGCACAGGAACAACAAGATCTGTCACCTTCAGAAGGTCCTGTCAGCTGTCATGTGGGGGACACGGTGGAGAGGGAAGAGTGGATGCCAGGAAGCCAGGCGGGAAGTGATGAGAGGGAAGAGTGGATGCCAGGAAGCCAGGCGGGAAGTGATGAGGGTAGCTGGAGGGAGACGGAAATGGAGGCAGGCCTTAGAGTTAGCTTTGGAAGCAGAGCTGGTGGCACTTGCTGAGGGGTTGTGTGTTTGAATGAGGAGTGGAGGAGGAGTCCTTGGTTTTTAGTGTGATCGGCTCGGTGGACGGCGGTGCCCTTTCCTGAAATGGGGCAAGGAGGTGAAGGGATGGTGTGGGAGGTAAGATAACTTTTTCCCTTCTGCTAAATGGGATTTTATTTATTTTTTTTTAATTTTTCTTATGGGTCCACATTTTCAGTCCACCCCTGTGGGGAGCTGTGCCTGCACCTGGCACATCTTCATTCTGTTTACATCCGCTTTCCTCTCTCCACTGCCCCCCATCTCTTGGTCCTTGTCTTCATTGCTTTTCTCTTTGCTAAGACAAAATACCTGCAGAGGGAAGGAATATGTCAGCTCACAGTTTGTAGCGGTCTCAGCCCATAATTGTCACCCTCTGAGGCAGGGCGACATGGCAGAGAGGCATTGCACAGGGGAAAGCAGTTCATGGTGTGGAAGGCAGGAAGGAGCACAAGCAGTGACAGCAAATGATGAGTGACATCAGTGACCTTCTTTTTGTCCCTTGTATCATATCCAGCCTACCCACACTTCTTGGGGGCGGCACTCACACCCAGGACGGGGCGTCCTTAGTCCTCCCCAGAACTGTGCCAAGCCAGGCTGATGCAGTGATCACACACCCTTCATCCCAGCATCACACTCCAGATCCAGCCACCACTGAAAAGCCCCGCCTATGACCACTTGAGGATTCGGGGGGAGACATCAGGACACAAACCCTAACAGCTCTCTTCCCATTGGCCAAAGGCCTATTTCCCTGTTTCCTGTTGTCGATCACTTACTAAATGGGATTTTCTTGAGGGAGTGAGGAAAGTGAGGTTCAGAAAAGGTAAGCACAGGTCCTGCAGAGGAGCCAGGAGTGCACACTGCCTGTTCTGAACTTCGCTTTCTCCTGGGCTCTTGCTGAAGATTATACCAGGTACCAGTCCAGGAGGAGGACTTCCGTGATGAAGGTGGGGTGGGCAGAAGTGGAGAGCCAGCAGGGTGTGAGACATTTGGAGCAGTGATCTGGAACTTGTTGCCGGAGAGTTATTTGTGCTGTCTGTTAGGTAGTATCCTAGGGCAACTAGGATCCTGTTTACTTCTTGGTGTCCCTAAGTTGGAATTCACTCTGTTCTGAGAATTGTTTTTTTCTCATTAACACATATTGATTGTACAAACTAATGGGATTTACTGTGATAGCTGAGGGCATCTAAGACTTAAATGAGAGCTTTTCTCCAGCTGAGAATGTCCACTAGAAATCAGATTTGATTTCTTTAATCAGATTGAAAAAGAGCACTCTGAATTATCTCATTCTTGGCAGTTGTTTTCCATGAGATGGCGCAGGTTCTGGTTGCACCACTGACCCTCCCTCCCTGCGCTGTGGATGGCGCCGGGCTTTGTTGTCTGGAGCTGGATGAGCTCTGGAGTGTCACTGTTTCACAGACTCAAACTGCATAGAATTTCTTTCAGTTCTTCATAGGAGAGTTTATTCTCTTCTCCCTGCTTCCTGCCCTGATACTCAGTCACCAGCTAGGACCAAACTGATGTCTTTCGTCCTGGGGGATACACGTTAGAGGAAGCCGCTGTGGAAATAATTTCTGCACAGGAAGTGACTGACCACCTGGATGTGTATAGTTCTGTCGGCCAGCATCATGTTTAACACATGCTGCACGCAGTGAGGCACTTGATTTGTGTCTTCTTTTTTTGCTTGAGATGGGGTCTCCACAGGGTACTCAGGCTGCACTTGAACTCATGATCTTTTAGCTTCAGCCTCCCAAGTAGTTGAGATTACAGGCATGTACCACTGCACCCAGCTGACATGGCTTTTGATGACAAACAGCATATTCCTAATTTGTGAATGTTACCTAGGGGTGTTAGGAATTTGTTTTTCTACTTAACTACCACCCCCATATTGAGTAGATGGCAGTGTGAAACTCCTTTAAGTTGGTCTCATTTCCCAACAGTGACAGGGTGACTTAATACATTTCCCACCATTCACTGGACATTTCCTTGCTGTCCAGTACAGCAAGGATTGGCCTTTTTCCAGGGAGCCCTGGTTCCTCTTGAGTAGTATTTACTGGGGAGATCTGGATGGTAGATATGCTTGTTACTGGGGTGTGTGACCCATAGGCCTTCTTAGAGATAGAGAATACACATGTGCATGTATTTGTACATACATACACATAAAATACACAAAAATAAAAATTTTATATTTATATGCACTTTGAACGTTTACATTTTTTTTAAGACAGAGTCTTGCTATATAGTTCAGGCTAGCCTTGAATTCATTACTGGTCCCATTCAGTCTAGCCCAGACTGGCTTAGAATTCATGGCAATTCTCCTGCCTCAGCCTCTAGAGAGCTGGAATTCCAGGCATACACTACCATACTAGGCTTAACATTGCATTTTTCAAAGTTATATTTTCATTTCCTTATATTTCTTTATATTTTTATATATTAAAGCTCATGAATTCACACCAGTACTTCCAGTGCCAATCTAGCACCCCAGGGCTTATTCTGGTTTTTCCCCTTCTGTATGTGGCCCCCATCTTTCACATTATTAGCATTCATTTTTCTTGACTTCCCTGCTTTTTTAGCCATTCTTCTTGCGTGTAAGCATCCCTCGTCTCAGCTACCACTGTCTCCCTTGCACACATACTGCCTTCCCTGCTCTGGTCTCCAATGCCTTGTTCCCAGCCCGCCTCCTTGTCTCCCATGCTGTCCTGCTGGCTTAGGGCCTGATATCCCTGCAGGCAGCCCCGTGTGGAGAGCCTCTGTGCTGCACTGGGGTTCTAGCAGCCCTGCCTGCCATGAGCATCCTCTGCAGTGTGAAGCCTGAGACTTAACAGGTGCAGGTCCTAAGGAAGACTGAAATCAGATCTGTGCCTGAAACACTCTGACATACTGCAGAACCCCAATAGCAAAACTCCTTAAAACTCCCAAGGAAAAGAGGATTATGTACAAGGGAACAACAATTAGATCCATGCAAGGTGAGTTAACAGAGGCCTGAGGCAAAGAAAATCTTCAAAGTTCTAAGGGAAAATGCCAAGCAACTTGGGAGTCACTAGCCAAGTAAATGAGTGATTTCAGGAAAACAAAGATTGAGAAGCTAAAAGATCCTTTGTGAAGCTCTTCCAAGGAATAATGAAACTGAACACATCAGTAAATAAGATGTCTGAGGAATGAAGAACAAAAAGTTAGAAAATTTACAGAATTTAAGAGATAATCGCTAGATAAATAATAGTCATGATAATTTAGTAGTTCTAAAAATGATGAAAACAGGAATATGACAATTAATAAAAATTAGATTAAAGAATTACAAAAGAAATACAGAGATAATACCTTCTTAATTGTGATTGATGCATTCTAAAACTTGTTACTCTTCAGTAGCAGAGTAGAAAAGCTAACTTTATAGTCCAAGACAAGTAAGAATGTCTTAGGGTGTCAAGGGAAAGCATAGAAGGATGGAGAAAAAAAAATGTGTACTTCAAAACCAATAGAGATAAAGAGCTGTTACAATTAAGCAGGATCCTCAGCTTGATCGGCTGGAGAACCACCTAAAGGATTAGTACAGCATGCATCTGGGTGTATCTGTGGGGTTGTGGAGGCATGACTTGGATCTGTGCTTAGCCCCTGGCTCCTTCTTCCCAGCCACTGTTTCTCTGCTATGCTTCCTGGTCATCATGAACTAAGCAACAGTACTCCACCAGCCCCTCCTGCCATGATGTTCCTGTCTTGGAGGCGGCTTACCATGGATTGAATGCCCTGAAACTATGAACCAAATAAAGCTCTCACTTTTTAAAATTGTGGATGATACATATTTTGTCCTAGCAACAAGAAATCTTATATGGCAATTTTTTAAAAAGTCACATTTTTAGAGAAAGGAGAAACAAAAGAAGCAAAGAAAACTAAGGCAAAATAGAAAGCCCAAAATAAGATGACAGATAACCAGATATATATGAAATCACAATAAATGTAAACAGATTAAACTTAGGAGTTAAAAGGACAGGAATGGCTGAGGGTATGGGATAGACTGAAGGTTTGCTGCCCAAAGTCTCTCACTGAAGGCACTACTCAAAGTCATGATAAGCAAAGTCTTACAATAAGGAAGGAAAAAGAATACAGAAAAAACGCTGAATGAAAAACTTAGTAAATATATACACAGCAGTAAACAGAAACTGTGGCTTAAAACCCTGTTGTCATTGCATGTCCTGGGGCTCAGTTCTGTAGACCATGAGAAGCAAGCAACACTGTGCTGCTAGAATATCTGCTTCGTAAGCCCCTTAGGAGATAAGTGTTTGGCTTTGAAGCCTGTCCTTGGATTCATTAGTTTTCTACCCTGTGGTGCACCATGATTATTTGTAGAACTTCACCCTGAGCTCCAAGCTTTCATGATTTTTTTTTGCTTCACTGTATAAAAGAAAGCCACACTGCTTTTAGTACAGCTCTCTTTTGATAAACTGTTCTTATAGGCTTCTAGGTGTGAATTTTAAATCTGTCTGAAAGATGCATTTTTGTAGCACACACTATGCAATTATCTTAATGAATCTTCTAATGTCTCCCAAGAATCACATGAGTCATCAGTGTTAAAATGAATTTTTCTTTTTGGTCTGGCAGTTCATGCCATAATTGGCACAGAAGTAATGCAGACAGCCCGTGGTGGTAACCTACACTAACTTACATTGTGTTTCAGACATCTTCCTGTCTGCCAGGCCATGTTCCTGTCCCTCCAGCATTTAATCAGCCGTCCTCACTGACCTCAGCGGGACCCCTGAAACTGTGTTACTGTGTGAATGTGTCTTCCCTCCCTGCCTCCCTCCATTCAGCAAGGAAATGTTTCAGAACACAAATAATGATCACAGAGAGGAGATACTAATTTTCTTGTCCCTCTGCGTTCTGTCAGAATACATCCTGAAATAGTATATTGGCATGAAAGAATATTATTTAATCAGTTGGTTCCCACATCACTGAGTCTGCAGGTCCTTAAAATTTGCTTGTAACAAGTCTCTAGTGTTTTTCCTCTAGTCAACGTGGCTTGTGGCCGGAAGCTGTTTCTCAGGGGTTCTAGTAGCATGGGAGCTGCTTTTCTATTTCCGTCTGCTCAGTACCCTTCTTGTCTATTCCGCTGGATTCATCTTGGAGCCCACTGCTTCCCAGGTGTGGGCAGTGGAGCACCTGGGTCAGGTGCAGCTCTCATGCCTGTCACCACAGGGTGGCAGCAAGCGAAGCCTTTAAACAGACAAGGGGCTCTTAGCCACAGTGCTGCACTGTGGTCCCTCCGGAACTGTGTGACTTCAGATTACTTTTACTTCATCCCATGCTCTCATATTCCAGCCACTAAGATACAGGAAATAAACTGCACATAAAAGGTTGTAATATTGCAGGTGGTGGAATATTATCCAGCACACAAAAGAAATGAGTTGCCAACCTATGGAAAGACATAGAGGAGCACCAGCTGTGTACTTTCAAGTGAAAGAAGCCGATTTGAAAAGGCTGCGTGCCCTCAGATTCTAACTACAGTACATTCTAGAAAAGGCCCAAGGACGGCACAATAACAGATCTCTGCTTGTTGGGGCTACGGGAGAGATGGAGATGAGTAGGAGGACCCTGACATGGGGACAGGGGAATTGCTGTGCCTGACATGTGCTGGTGGATAACTGTTGTTAGATGTTTGTCCCGATCTGAGGAGTGCCCAGCACCAAGGCAGAATCCTCATGGAAACGTGGACACTGGGGACAGTTGTGTAACCAGTGCAGGTTTACTGGTTGTAATAAGCACACGTCTTTGGCCCAGGGTATTGATCATGCCTAGCCGTGGGCAGTATGGGTGGGTGATGTATGGAATATATTTGTACTTTCTGCTCAGTTTTGTTGTGAGCTGAAAACTGCCCTGAAAAAGAAAACATTTAAAAAACAGATGAGGGAAGGGCAAGAACTATCACCAATTCCTGAGCTCTGCATCATGTTGGAACTTTGGGTGCTGGGAGAACAGGCGGCCTTCTCACCGCCCTGGTAAGCAGCTGGGAGCCTGCCGGTGTGTCACACATCGATCCATCCCCCCAACTCCGATTAGCAAGTCAGCACGGGCAGTCTGAGTATATCTTGGGAGGATGAATGTATGCAGTGTGGAAAGAAAGGGGGATTTCCTTCTACCATCTCTTTGAAGGCAAATATTTTTATCACTGTTTTGCTCAGTTTTTATTAATGGTACTGCTCTATTCAATATTCTGTTTTTATAAGTTCGATATTTTCTTCCATTTTCCTCTACCTGATTGAAAGGACAGCTAATGTGAAAAGAATGGGCTGTACTATGGTGCCCATTGCTCATGTCCTGGTGACCTGCTGTGAGGTTCTATGGTAGTTTTACTGCACTGCGGTTGCATGGGTTTGTTGTCTTGTATTGCTGTATTTTGCTACTTTCAAAAAAAAAAAAAAGATAACAAAGTAACAAAATACCTCCAAAAATCTCCCAACTCCACCAAAGCTGATCCATGGAGCATGGATGAGGAGAAACTCAAAAACAAGGCAGAATTATATAAGGTGATTAAAAATAAATAACAACAAGAAAACAAGTCAGTAAGATACTGAGCAACCTGAAACAGGATATAACTAAATAGATAATGGGCTTAAAAAGTAAAAAGAAGAAAAGAAAGTGCTCTAGAGGATATGGCTGCATGTATGTTTAAGTGTGTAGGATTGAAAACCATGTTGGCTAAGTTGTTACTGAATCATTGAACTTCTTTGTAGTCTCACTGTTTGTCCACTTTGTATGCTTTAATTTTGTAACTTTAACAACTATGTCTAAGAAGAAAATATATAATTTATCAATTAGTGATTTCTTACTGCTTATTTTTTTCTGAAATTCTGTATTGTTTCTATCCCTTTTTCTGTTTTGCTTTTTTTCTCTTTAAATAAAATTAAAAAAAAAACAGATGAGGGAGGGGTACTGGATCATCCCTTGGGCTGTCTTTAACCAGGTTCTAGTCTGTAGTTACTACCGAGTAAATCAGTGCTAAGCTATTTTATTTGAAATAGATTCAAATGAAAAAGTATGGGAAATAACATACTTCATAAGGCTGCTATGAAGGTAAAAGATGACACGGCATGCAGAGCTCTTAGGCACACAGAGGAAAAGAATGTTCTAGACAGAAGGAGGTGTAGTTATGTCCCTGGGGTCTGGAAGAGCTGCTCTGAATCTAGGGAGCACCAGTAGGAGCAGAGAATGGTAAGCAGGGAGGAGACATTCCCAGAATAAGGTGAGACTGGTGCATGTAGCAGGGCCTGAGTCGCGTGGCTCCATTGGCTGCTGTGTTAGTCCATTTTCTGTGCTGATGACACCAACATATGCTGGGCGAGTTTTACAGAAAAAGAGGTTTACTTTGGTTCTGGAGGTTCAGAATCAAGGTGCTGCATCTGGCAGTGGCTTTTTACCTGGCAGGGTCCCAATGTGGAGCAGGGCACCATGTGACAAGGGACGGAGCAGACACACGTATATGCATGTTTCTCTTCTAGTCTCTTCCTGTTTGTTTGTTTTGGCTGTACTGGGTATTGCAGCCGGTGCCTTCACACTGAGCTCCATCTGTTGATCTGTTTGTCTGTGTGTTTTGAGACAGAGTCTTGCTGAATTACCCAGGCTGGTCTGCAGGTGCATTCCTGCAGCCTCAGCCTTCTGGAGGGCTAGCGTACTGGCCCGCCCCACTGCACCCAGCTTTTCCCACTTCTTAAGGAGCCACCAGCCTTCACCACAGACTATACTGACTGTCAAATCCCTGTCTCCTCCAGGAACCCGCAGTCTAATTAAGTTTCTTCATTCTTTATGTCTTGGCGAGGGGACTAAACTGCAGTGTGGTTTTCAGAGGTACAGGCCATGTGCATCCCTCGCAGTTGTGCCAGGGCTTTCCTGGGTTTAAGGAGACTCATTGAATCGCTCTTGGCCAAAGAACTGGGACGATTCCACTCCCACTTTAAGGGAGGCCTTCTGCTTTTGTGAGGACAGAGCACAGGTGGAACCGAGTGGACTTGCTTGGAAGCTGGACGGTAGATGACGGTGACCTGGACAACAGTGTTGACAATAGGAACAGTGACAAGTTGGGGAGAGGCCAGTAGAGGTGACAGCGTGAAGGGAAGGACAGGGCCAGGGACAGCTCCGGATTTGATGCCAGGAGTTGGGACGAGGCTGTGGGCAGGGCGAGAGTTTCCACAGGGAAATCCTTGGTGCCATTCTGGTGAATTAGTAAGGGGAGACGTTAGCCTGTGGGCATTTGGGAGAGGGCGGAGGTGGAGGCAGAGGCCAGGTAGGGAGTGGATAGGTGGGGGTGAGAAGCCACGGTGAAAAGTTTGTCCAAGGGCAGCTGCTGGTGGAGGACTGTGAGGCTAACGGAGGGTTCAGAGCTCTTTAAGATGTGCAGCTTTAATGCCTGTTTGTATGCCACTGTCTTGAGCTTGTATATCGTGTGAGAGGTCACCCTGGGAGAGAGCAGCTGTTAAAGGGGTAAAGTTTGTGGAGGCCTGAGGGATAACACATGGGAGCACAGAAGAGGAAGCACTGTGTTCCAGTGGGGTGGAGGGAAGACAGAGGTGCAGGTAGAGCTTGGCAGGAAGAGCAGAGGGGAGGGGGAGGGGTGACTACATGAGGGCTGCCAGGCAGACACCACATGCATGTGTGCATGTGTGTGTGCGAGTGCGTGCATGTGTGAGCACATCACTCAGGAAGTGACTAGAGGAAGTCTTAGGAATTCTTTACCAGGAACTGAAGACAAAGATCAGAGGTGTTGCTTTTATTATGCTATTCAGGTTGAAAAATGAACACATGTTGAAGACTTTCCACTTGTGACATAGAGGATCCAGGCATGTTATATTTGGTTAAAAGGAGAAAAGCAATTTAAATTTATGTGGAAATGGGGATTTTAAGGTGCATTCCACGTGGAAGTAAAACTGGTATTTCCACCCAAGGGAGCAATGGGCTGTGGGACCAGCAGGGAGCCAGGACTGCACACCTGTCTGTCACCTGCTCCTATAGAGCCCTGGCAGGATGGCCACAGGCTAGGGAGCAGGGTGGGATGTGGTCACCTGGAAAGCTGCTGTGCACAGCATTTACTTGCCATGGAAATAGTCTCTTTTCTATGGCACCCAGTCCCCAGCCTACGCTCCTTTTCACACTGTTTCTCGCTCATTTGGTGCAGGGAGAAACATACTGTTTTTTTCTGAGCGTGGATCAGAGGAGGCCTTTAAGTGTGCAACTAGCCCACTGTGTTGAGTGGAAATTGTATCTTTCATGGAAAGACACTGAATCTGAAGTAACAGGGAAGCCAGCTGAATTCTTGTTAACCAGCCCCAACATGTGATCAGTGCAAACGACCTAAAATGATGACAAGGAGGCCAAGTCCCCAAAGAGCATATTCAGGACTACATGGGATTGCAGTCGGAATATGCGCGTTACCGCTGACCACAGGCATATCCCAAGGCGCTGGACAAGAAGTCTGGGCTTGTTGCGGGCACTGGCATCCTCTCATTTGTGGAGTCAGCTAGTTTCAGGCAAGTGTCCTTGTGCAAGAGAAGAAGTTTAGCAAATACCCTGAAGGGCATGGCAGAGCGCTGCTAGAGCTCAGCTACTCAGCTTGGGCCTCACACAGCAACTTCAATATAACCTTGGGCTTGTTAAAAATGCAGATTCATTGCTCCTACCTCGGACCTACGGTATCATAACTCTCTGCATCTGGGGCCCAGGACAGTGTTTTTAACAAGTCTTCTGTGTAACCCCTAGATGTACAAACGATTCAAAGGCCCTCCTGTTTTCTCATGGCCACTCTGCCAGCTTTGAGCATTTCCTTATGGTCAGACAGGTGCCTCCTGAAAATGACTTCTTCTGTCCCACACAGAAACACCAGCTAAGTGCTAAGTGATCAAGGGTTGATGAACTCAGTGCCCAGGAACGTGGCTTAAACACGGCCCTTAGCATAACGCAGATATTGGCATAGAATTATAGTCAGGTACAGGTGATAACATGTAAAAAGAAGCCCAATCAGAGGCTCAAAGCGGGGACAGTGGCCACCTCCAGGGATGCTCCAGGGGGTTGTAGTGCACAGTGAAAGGCTTTAACCTTCATGCCCCGCACTTTTGTCTGGGACTTTCCAACATACAGAACCATTTATATTGAACATTTAAAAAGTAATATTTTGATAGAGAATGAATTCTGATGTGCTTGCAATGGATACATTTTTCCTGTTTCATTAAAAGGAAAAGCATTGTAGCTAGTCATGGTTGTGCACACCTGTGATCCTAGCGTCCAGGAGGCCGAGGCAGGAGGGTCACTGTGAGTTCAAGGCTAACCTGCACTGCATAGCAAGGTCCTGTCTCAAAAATAAGTAAAGAAATAAGTTTTTAGGGTTTTTTGGAGCAGTAGAGAAGCAAAAGGGGAAAAGAGGTGGCCTTTATTGAGGATGTGGAGAGGAGTGAACCACCCATAAGGTTGGGCATTTCTCTGACAGAAACAGAGGGGGCTGAGGGTTATGTGACCTCTGACCAGAAGTTGTGCTTGGGCGAGCATTGATGATACGTGAGGAGCTGATTAGAATTCTCTTCACGCCAATGGGAAAGGAAAGAGGAAGTTGTAATCAGGGTGGAAGGGGAAGGGGGAGGAAGTGGTCGTTACTTTGGGTTTCTACCATGTTAGACCACCACCATAATGTCTGATAATTTATAGTAGGGCAAAAACCTTTCATAAATAAACCAACAAATAATAGCAATATAATAGTCATTATTGAAACTTATGTGTATCTACTCATTAAAAGTTGTATTCATTTTAACCCTTTGATCCATTTTTGGGACACCCATAATGACACTGTGTTCTCTTTGTAATCTTATTCCTTGAATTTTTCTAGGTAACATATATGAATTTCATGCAAAAAATTTAAAAATGTCAATCTTAGGCATAAAGGGGTTAAGAAGTAATTAGCTTCTTTGTTTCTCATCTTGATGATGACTTACAAGTTTAGAAATAAGATTCAAAGGAACAGCTTTCAACTAATATGACAGATGGTGTTTTGTTGCCACTAATGGATGTGTTTAATACTAGAACTGTGTATTTGAGAGTTTTGTTTCCTTTGTTGATGAGGCTTTGGATGCTGAACATGATGGGCCATTGTGGGAGTCATTGTCACTGTCTTTATTTTTGATAACAGAGGATACTTTCGTGACTACTACTACAGTATGTATTATACATTTGGTCCTTATTTACACTTTCAGCTTCTCACACTAGAGAAACCACACGAAATTTAAATGTATGTGTCCAGTTTATTTTACTTAAGCTTATGGTCTTAAGTTTAGCTAGAAATATCTCCAGTTATCCTTCTATATGGCAGGGTAGTACTCCCCACTCTTCTTTATCCATTCTTCAGTTGATCAGCATTTGGGCTGTGTCCAAGATTTCACTGTTGCATAGTGTGCCACTATAAACATGGATGTGTATATATTGCTGTGGTGTGATGCTTTTAATTCTTTCAGGAAGATATTAAGAAGGGGAACAGCTGAGTCTAATGAAACTTGTAGTTCTAGTCTCTTGAGGAATCTTGACACTGCTTTCCATAGTTGTTGCGCCAGTCTACACTCCCACCAACAGTGAAGAAGGGTTCCTTTGTAACCACAGTGTTTGTTATTGGTTGACTTCTTGATGATAGCCATTCTTTCTTCAGTGATAGGGAATCTCAGTATTGTTTCCATTTGCATCTCTCAAATGAGTAGTGATGTTGAACATTTTTCCATATATTGCTGTTTGTACTGCTTCATCTGAGAAGTATCTATTTATTTCAGATGCCCATTTTGGATTGAGTTTTTAACTTTGGGGGGATTCTGATTTTTTTGAGTTCTTTATATATTCTTGATAGTAATCCTTTGAGAAGCAACTGGTAAATATTTTTTTCCCTAAGTGTGGGTCTTTTTTCACTCTATTGGTGATTTCTCTTGCTGTGCAGAAATTTTTAGTAAGATGAGATACCAATTGTTGGTTCTTTGTGACAGTTCCTATGTGATTAGTGTTTTGTTCATAAAATTTTTTCCTAACCAGAGTTTTACCTATTCTGTCTTCCAGAAAATGTAATGTTTCTGTTTTAATATTTAGATCTTTGATCCATTTCACTGTTGGTTTTGTGCATGGTGAAAGATACTGGTCTAATTTTTTAAAAAATTTATTTAAAGAGGAAAAAAGCAAAACAGAAAAAGGGGTAGGAACAATACAGAATTTCAGAAAACAAATAAACAGTAAGAAATCACTAGTTGATAAATTAAATATTGTCTTCTTATACATAGTTGTTCAAGATACAAAATTAAAGCATATAGAGTGGCCATTCAAACAGTGAGGCTGCAAAGAAGTTCAATGATCCAATAACAACTTAGAAACATGGTTATCAATCCTACACACTTAAACATAAATGCAGTTATGTTCTTTAGAGCACTTTCTGTTCCTCCTTTTACTTTTTAAAATTTTTTTTTTATTTAAAGAGAAACAAAAGCATGTAAAGGGTAGAGATAATACAGAATTTCAAAAAAAAAGATGAACAATAAGAAATCATTAGTTGATAAATTACATATTATCCTCTTAGAAATAGTTGTTCAAGTTACAAAATTAAAGTATACAAAGTAGGTATTCAAACAGTGAGAGTGTAAATAGCTATGCATGCATGAATCTCTTCATGTATTTCTATCCTTTCTGTATTAGAGGGAAAAACAAAACATAGCAAGACAAAACAAAACAAATTCCTATAAAAACATGAAACCAAAAAGTCGTATAAAACCACAGTACAAGGTGATCTACAATGATTGCTGTGTTGTTTCTTATTATCTTCAATAGAATTGTCTATATTATCAGGCATAATTGAATATAGCAGTGTAATGGAATATAGCAGTACATAATAATATTAGTAAAAATAAAACATTGTAGACAGTATAAAACTTCAAAGGCAGGTAATAATCAAACCAGAGTGGATATTCTAGTGAATCTTGTCATCTTAAGTGCAGTTGCCTATATTCTCAGACTTGATACTATCAATCATAACAGCTTTGAAGAAAATCAATCAATACAAGACAGTGATCTAACAAACCAGATTTGATTATGATCAGTCATGGTAAAACTGTGTAGGTTTTACAGAGCTTTAGATTGACTTAATAGGAAGTTAAGGATAATTACTATATCCTGTTATTTTTGGGATTACTGTTTGTACCCTCAAATCTAGTACAGGTAGAATGACTGGAACAGAATATAATACATGTAAGCAGAGTAGTGTGAGTAATGTGGGTTTTAAATCCTGGTGCACTATTAACAATATAGTGTATCAAGGCCACCTATGTTAGAGATTCTAATTATGCTTCTCTGCCTCATTTCTGCTATGCTATTTTTCTGCCTGTTTGTCTAGTTTTCTCCTTCATTCTACTCCCTGCCCCATTCATTGAGGCCTTTCTGCCACTGTTCCTAAAATCCTGGGTTTTTTTTTCTCTCTCTAGAATGTCCTTCAGTATTCTCTGTAGGGTTGGATTGGTGGTCACAAACTCCCCCAGTTCCTCTTTGTCATGGAAGCATCTTGTTTCTCCATTAATTTCTAGTGACAGTTTTGCAGGATACATCAATCTGAGCTGGAGGTTATTTTCTTGCTCGGCTTGGAATACTTCGCTCTAAGCTCTTCTTGATGTGATGGTCTGTGTCGAGAAGTCAGCTGTGATTCTGATGGCCTTACCTTTATAGGTAATCTGTTTCTTCTCTCTGACAGCTTTTAATATTCTGTTTTTATATTGAATTTCTGGTATCTTGATTATTATATGTCTGGGTGTAGATCTGTTTTGGTTGTAGGTGGCTGGAGTTCGGTATGCCTCACATAATCAAATGTTATTTTCTTTTCCCATGCTTGGGAAGTTTTCCTTAATTATTTCCATGAATAGCCTTTGTAATTTGCCTGTGTGTATTCCTGCTTCTTTATTCACATTTCTTATGCTTAAATTGTAGATTCTCTTGTCATCTTCTAGCCTTTGTATTGTTACTACCTGTTTCCTTGTTATTTTTAAGAGATCTTTCCTTTCACGATCACACATTGCAAACTTGTCTTCAAGTTTTGATAGTCTATCCTTAGTTTCTTTTAAGGTGTTTTGCCAGTTTTCAATGGAGTTTTTAATTTCCTGGTAGTCTCTTTGAATCTGCTTCATGTATTCTATATTTTCTTTATATTCTTTATTGAATGTTTTTCTCCTTTTTTTGTGTTCCTCCCTTCTTCTGTCTGTATCTTCCTGAGAGATGCTTCCTGAGAGCATTTCTTTTATTACTCTTTTATTACCCCTTTTTTGTGTTCCTCCCTTCTTCTGTCTGTATCTTCCTGAGAGATGCTTCCTGAGAGCATTACTTTTATTACTCATATCTTGCTTTACCTGATTTAATGTTTCAGTTTTGAGCTCATCTACAAGGTTCCAAAGATATCTCTTAATGTTCACTGAAGCCATGTCTGATGTTGTGTGTTTGCTGCCCTCAGTCTCCCTTCTTTTTCCCTCTCCTGGATCAGGGCTCTCAGGGTTCTGGGCTGGGGGCCTCCTCCTGCCTCTCTCTCCTGTCATGGCCCTGGCTTCCTCCACACTGGTTACAGTGCAGGTCCCAGTCCCCTTCCCTGTTGGCCACCTTTCCTCTGAAACACACTGGTGAGGGACCTCTGCCCTCTCCTGCCTGCTCTTGTCACTGAGGTGTAAGCAGCGGCTGTGTTTGCCTGACCCTTCCCACTGGGCCAGCCAAACTTCAGGTGTCTTCACCCGGTAAGTGCATGCTAGGTGCAGGGAACTGATTTGGGACGGCTCATTGGGTCCTGGCCAGGGGCGTGGCCCAGTCCAAGCAAATCCCACGAATCTGCTCTTGGGAGGGAGGAACCAACTGAAGTCACTGTTGCTCCCAGTTCAGGCTCCTCCTGCCTGATTCCAACATGTCGCCCATTTGGTCACACCCTTCCCATGGGAGGGGGTCTCATTCCCAGCACTGACTGTGGATTAATAAAGGTCCCTTCACTGGCTTTGCTCTCCATCGGGCTCACCAACCCCTGACTTCAGCATTGCTGTGCTTCCTGTGAGTGGCAGCTGGAAGGAGTTTGGGCAGCTCTGCTGGCCGGTGTGGAGCCTTTGCAAACTTGGTGGGTCACTGCAAATGAAAATGCTGTGTCCCGTAATTTTACCCGTTTCAGTTGTAGTCCCAAAGTATTTGACGAGCTTTTTTACATTTTCATTTCTTCCTGTGTCAAGAGGATCCATCTCCCTCTGTCTGGGCCTCTCCAGGGTGTTTTATTCTGGCAAATGAGTTGTTTCTCCCAGGAGGCTTTGTATTTTGTTGCTCACTGGTCGGCCATTTTCGATACTGGTCTAATTTTAATCTTCAGCATGTGTAGAGTCAGTTTTTCCAGCACCATTTATTAAAGAGGCTGTCTTTCTTCCAGTGTTTGGCACCTTTGTCGAAGATAAGGTGGCTAAGTATGTCTAGAGTTGTTTCTGTGTCTTGTAATCTGTTCCATTGATTCTCAGGTCTGGTTTGTTTGTAAGTACCATGCCATTTTTGTAATGGTAGCTTTGTAGTATAATTCCAAGTCTTGGATTTTGATGCCACCTGTGTTGTATTTGTTGCCCAGAATTGCTATTGCTATTGTATGTCTCCTCTGGTTCCAAATAAATTTTAGAATTGTTTTCTCTAAAATAATTTACTGAGACATGCTGTTGGAATTTTGATTGGGATTGCATTAAATTTGCATAACAAATTTATTATGACTGTTCTAGTATTGCTATTTTCACTATATTGATTCTTCTACCCAAGAGCAGGGATATTGATATCTTTCCATTTTCTGATATCCTTTTCAATCTCCTTTTTCAGAGTATTGTGCTTTTTAATATGGAGGTCTTTTATATCCTTCATTAGGTTGATTCCTAGGTATTTCATTTTGGGGGGTGCTATTGTGAAAAGTATTATTCCCCTAATTTCTCTATTAGTTAGTTTTTTGTACATTGATTTTTGTGGACTTTGTATTCAGCTACACTGCTGAATTTGGTTATTAAATCTGGAAATCTGGTGGAATTTTGTGGGTCTTCTATGTGGAGTATCATGTGATACATGAATAATGATAATTTGATTTCTTCCTCCCCTATTATTATTCCTTTGATTTCTTTCTCTGCATTTTGTTTGCCAATATTTATTGAGAATTTTTTTTTTTTGATACCAGGGATCAAACTCACAGCCTTGCATTTGTCAAGCTGCATTTGTTGCACTGCTAAGCTAAACCCCCAGCCCTCTCCTTTCTTCTTTAATTTCATCTGTGACTCATTGGTTGTTCAAGAGAGTATTGTTTAATTTACATGTGTTTATGAAGTTTTTGTGATTTCTTTTGCTATTGATTTCAAATTTCATTGTACTATGGTCTGACAATATGCATGGGATAATTTCAATTCCTTTGCATCTACTTAAGCATGTTCTGGGAGTTAGTATGTGGTCTCTGTTGGAGAGCATCCCATGTACAACTGAGAAGAATGTGTATTCTGATGTAGTGTGGAACACTCAGTAGACATCTACTAAGTCTATTTATTCGAAAGTATGGTTCAGTTCTGTTATTTGTTTGTTGATTTTTTTTTGTCTAGTTGATGTATTATGACAGTGGGATATTGATGTTCCCAACTATAATTGTATTAGTACTTAATTTAATTGTTTCTGTCTTTTGATATTTGTTTTTATAGTTGGGTGCACTGGCATTTCTTACATATATATTTATGATTGTGATCTCTTCCTCTTGAATTGTTCCCTTTACAAGGATACAGTGACCATCTTTGTCTCTCTTAATCAGTCTTGGCTTGAAATCCACTTTGTCTGCAAATAAACTAGCTATCCCTGCTTTTTTCAGGGTTCCTGTCCCATGAATAATTGTTTTCCATCCTTTGACTTTCAGTCTATGCATTTCTTTTTGAATTAAATGTGTTTCTTTTATGCCACATATTGTTGGATCTTGGTTCTTGATCCATTCTGCCAGTCTATTTCTTTTGATTGGTAAATTGAGACTATTGACATTGATGGTTATAATTGATATGTATTGACTCATCCTTGTCATGTTAATTTCCTGTTGTTGGCTCCCTCCACGCTCCCTATTTAATTATTTGCCTTGACTGGTGGATACATTCTGTTGGGGCTCATAGAGTTGTAATTCTTGTTATATCTTTCTAGAATATCCTTCAGAATATTTTGGGGTGGTAGTTTGTTGGCCATAAATTTATTCAGGTGTTCTTTGTCATGGAAGTTTCTTATTTCTCCATCAGTTTTGAAGGATAGTTTTGCAGTGTACATCAATCTGGGTTGGAGGTTTTCTTTTAGAACTTGAAACACTTCACTACAAGCTCTCTTTGCCTTGAGGGTTTGTGTTGAGAAGTCAGCAGTGATTCTGATGGGCTTTCCTTGATTGGTGATTTCTTTCTTTTCCCTAACAGCCTTTAATATTCTGTTCTTGTGTTGAATTTCTGAATTCTTGGCTATTATATGCCTTGGTATAGATTTTCTTTTGGGGGGTTTTTTTCTTTTGAGGGGGACATGGTTAATGGAGTTGTATATGCCTCACCCATCTCTATGTCCATTTCATTTTCCATGGTTGTGAAGTTTTCTGCATTAGTTCTGTGAACAGATTGTATATGTCATTCTAACTGTCTCTTGCTTTTTCATTGACTCTAATCAATTTATATTATTCTTCTTTGTATTATCTAGCACCTGTTGTATTTTTTTGTGGTCTCTTATTATTTTTAAGAAATCTTTCTTTTTATAATTGCTAATTGCAATCTTGTCTTCTATGTCTGTAATTCTGTTCTCATATTGGCTCATTCTGCCAGTGTATATACTTTCAGTACAATTTTTAATCTCCTGAATATCTAATTGAATCTGTTTCATGGATTTCATTTTTTTCCTATGTTGGTCATTCATGGTTTCCATCATTTTCCTATGTGCCTGTATTTTTTTATCTGTATCTGATATAGACTCACTAAATGTGTCTTTTACTATCATCATCATCTCTATAGTTATCTGAGAAATTATTTCTAATTTCATTTTTCTGGGTTCTCATTCATCTGATTTGTTACTTTCACTGTTATCACTTCCAAGTCCAGGTTGGTAGCTTTCAGGTTGTTCTACCTCATTGTCTCCCATGTTTGCCTTCAGTGATCTGGAAGTCAGGAACTGCATCTTGCTTAAGTCTCTTCTCATTTTGTGTTGTTTTAGTTTAATTCCTGGGTTAAGGTAAGTTACCTGTAGTAACTTTATTGCTAGTATTTAGAGCCCTTAGGAAATGACTGCTTTTCAGAGAGGTCTTCCAGATATAGCTGGCTTTTGGATTTTGAGTCTGTTACAGGATCCTACCTGTTCATCTCATTGAGGATGAGAAGTTGCTGTCTACTTGGACCCACCCTTGGTTCTTTGGCACTGGCCTGTAGTGTTGTTTATTATCCTTAGACAAACAGATTTGGTATACCAGGAAGAACAAGTGATTGGAACAATTATGTCATTTTGGCTAATGTGGTATAATCAGCAATAACAATAGCATCAAACAGTGTAGAAAATGACAAACTGAAGTAACTATTAATTTGTGGTATATAGCAAAATCTAAAATGAACCAGAAAATTACATGCAGTAAATAAGCCCTGAATATGAAAATTTTACCTTTCGGGGAGAAAATTGATTCATTAATTTCTGTAACTGGGATCAAACTCATGATCTCACGCTTGCCAGGTAGGCACTGTGCCACCGACCTAAATCCCCGGCCCTTGGGGAGAAAATTTAAAAGCAGTTAGGGAGAAATAAATGGAGAAATAGAAGAAGAAGAAAAGATTAGAAGAAAGTCTGGAGGACAAAGGAAGATCACACAAACTTTGGGAACCTGGTGAAGACACAAGGGAAAGAAAAGGATGAAATAAAAACAAGGACAGAACAGAACAACAGCAACAAACTAGACACCATCTTCACACTCATCTAAAAATAAGAACAAACAATTTTAAAAAAACTAAAAAGAGAAAAAAAGAAAAGAAGGGAAAAAAACATCCACTTCGAGGTGAGTCTGCTGTTACTGGTAGACAGTGTGGGCAGGCAGAGTCTAGATCTGAGTGGATGGATCCCAGCAGGCCAGCTGTAGTGTTATGCTGGGGTGGTGTGTAATCCCAGGGGCCTGCACCTTTAGTTCCACTGATGTTCAGGCTGGTTTCTGGCTATAAGACTAGAACCAGATCAGCTCAACCTGCAGCAGTGTGTGTGCCTCCTTCCAGCTTTGAATTGGCTCCTTGACCCTGTCACTGGGAGCCATGAGATGGCAACAGGCTGCAGCTGATCTGTGTCCTGAGTTCAGCTGGCCCTTCTCCAAGATGACTATTGGCAAATCCCCCTCTCTTGGGATGGTGTCTGAACCCAAAATAACTCACCAGCCATTGTAGTCCGCTGCATCCACTGCTCTGTTATGCTGGTCTGTTTCTCCATGAATGCCTCTGAGGTGACCAGGAATCACCATGTGTCTGCAGATTCAAGCTGCCCCCTTCACAGTGAATCTGGGCCTTGGGAGAAAGTACCCACTGCCACCTCCTTCTCCATTTCATCCTTATCTTTCCCTTGTTTTAAATCAAAACAAAAGCATATAAAAGCATATATAAATGAAGTCTCTCTTTGCTTTCCCCATGGGCTTCAGTTCTTGTTTCAGGTCCTTCCTGGATCCTGGGGAACCATTTCCCTCCTTTCCCTCCTTACATTCCTCACACTGTTCCAGTGTCACGACATCTTGGCTGCTCACCATTCTGCCATCTTTCTGGAAGTTCTAAACTTTTAAATGTAGACATTCACTGTGTTTTTGGATCACTCCTTACTGATCAAATGTTTATGGAAATTTCAGTGAAGTAAAAATACAGTGGTGTGTCCATCTCTGCCTTATTCCCTGGATCTGGCACTGTGTGAGTTCCCACCCTTCCTCACATTTAAAATGCCCAGGAAAGGGAAATGTTTTGAATTGATTCAGGACAGCAAGGCAGTCACAACTGTGCAATTACAGTCCCTCAGGAAAGAGGACTCCAGAGTGGCTTAAGAAATTGGCAAGAAGGAAAGAATAAGTGTGTTCAAAGCAGCAGAGAGGGGATATTTTGAGGGAACTACATGGCAATGTGTCTTTTTCTTTTTGACACAGGGTCCTGCTATGCAGTTCAGGCAGGCCTTGTGCTCACTTTGTAGCCCAGGCTGGTCTCAAACTCACAACAATCCCCCTGCCTCAGCCTCCTGAGTGCTGGGATTATAGGTGTTTACCACTGTGTCCGGCTGGCAATGTGTCCCTTACTATAATACTTTTAAAAAAAAGTTTACTATTGACTGTATTTTTTTATCACACCACATATATGGGAGATTGAACTTTTATTGTGCTTGTCATATAAGGTTAAAAGAAATCTTCTATATACAGCTTTGCTATTCTTAAGTAAAAGAAATCATCTTTTTTTACAGGTTTGGTGTGTGAAGCACTGTGGAAATCCAAGATACCCTCAGTCACACCTCTCTAGCACCATGGTGCCCCCTGATGGTAAGCTTTTCCTGTCACGCTTTGCGTTAATGTGTGTCTGCTCTCCTAGTAAACCTGCGAAGACGCTGACCAGATGATCACCTTGCATTGTGGCGTAGGCTGGAATGAAATGTCCTGTCCGAGAGGCATGCAGGCCCAGTGCACCAGTGCAGAGCAGTGTGGGTGTTCAGAGCTGGGGGCCCTGGATTGAAGCATTTTTTGTAGAATTCTTATTTTTTAAAAACTACTTCCATTCTTGTTTTTGTTTTTCATAACAGAAGTAACAGTTAGTTATAGACACGGTCTTCCCTTGATAACACTCACTTTGCCATCCAGAAAAGAGCGCTGTCGATTTGTACTGAAACCAATGTTGTCAACAGTGGGGTCCTTCCTTCAGGACCTGCAGCATGAAGACAAAGGTGTCAAGACCTCCTCCATCTTCACAGCAGGTATGTGTGTGCGCGTGTATATGTGTGTGTGTGTGCATGTGTGTGCGTGCGTGCATGTGCTTTTCAACTTTGTCCAGAGGCCACTGCTCCTGGACCTTTCGTTTGTTCTTCTTTTCTAAAAAGAATTGCATCCTGTAATTCATTACCTATAAAGTGGCTGCCCTTCACTGACTCCTTCATGGTATGTGTCAGTACAATTACAGAACAGTAGCTCCGTTAAATGAAGAAATCAGCCGGCCAGGTTTAATGAAAGTTTCTGGGACATCATACGCTTCACCTGGGAGTCGAGGTGCAGACAGGGCAAGACTTGGTGTTTGCTGCTGGAAGGACTTTAGATGCCACTAATGGGGACTTTCTGCTGACATGAGGTTCAGATGGCCCTGAATAAAGGCCGACAGCTTCCTGACACTGTTGGTTTCAAGCAGGAGCCTAAAGAGATGTCTTTCTATGGTCTGTTGGCCATTTCAAAACTTGGGCAGTGAAATAGTCAATTCATTAGACAGTAACAGCTTACTACTATTACTACTACTACTGAAAAATTAACTTTCAGCCAGTTGTGGTGGTCCAGGCCTTTGGCCCCAGCACTAGGAGGCTAAGGCAGGAGGATCACTGTGAGTTTGAGGCCAGCCTGGGATACATAGTGAGACCTTTTCTCAAAAAACAAACAAATCGACTCCCCTCCCTGGTGAGCTGCTGTGAGCATGGCAGGCTGCAGTGGCCCAGGGTGGGAGCCACCAGTGTCTCTTGAGACCCACACCATGCTGGGACTTGGAGTGCCAGGAAACCAAGCAACCACTCCCCTCCCTGTTTTGTTTAATTTCAACATACACGAAAGTATGCACAGCTATTTTGAAGAGAATGAGAGGCACTTTGACAGCCATTAGTGACTTCCCTATTGTCTGGTTTTGAATACCTAAAATGCCTTCCTCATTCTGTTTGGATCAGCTTTATACTATGTTTTTTTGCATGAATTCTCTGTATGTGAAGACATGAACAGCTATTTGGAAGAAAACAAGAGACAATATAATAAATAGTGAAGATCTCTTGTTGTCTAGCTTTGAAATTTATATCTCTTACATTGCTTTCTTATGTCCTGTTTTGTTGTGTTTAATTTTACTCCCTTTAAAATTAAAAAAAAAGGAAACAAATGAGGGTCAGAGGACAAGCATGTTGGCCTGCAGCTGCCAGGGACTCCACACACGTACCTCACCGTGACTCAGATAGCTGTCATCCAGGAGAAGAAGCTGCACTGGCCCTGGACCATTGCTGTGGGGACTGGGCCTGGCTTCGTGGCTCCAAGAGCAGACAGAGGCACACCCTGAGCTCGCCTGGGCTGGAGATGAGCTCTGCTTACCTGTGGTCATGCTCAGTATTCACTGAATGAATGAAATCGAGCTAAAAACAATGGTTAGTGTTTATCCTGCTTTTAAAAAACAAAATAACTTTGAAAACAGAATGTACTGCCAGGCATAGCAGCACTGCCTGGGATCCCAGCACTTGGGAGACTGAGACAGGAGGACTGCTCCAACTTTGAGGCTGGCCTGGGCTATGTAGTGAGACCTTCCTTGTCTCAAAAATCAAAACAAACAAAAAAGAAAACACAAAGAAAGAAACTATAGAAAATGATAGATTTAGAGAAAAGTAAATCTGACTGGCTGAAAATACTTCCTTGGTTTAAGTGGATCCTTGCTGAAGAATACATGAAAAATTCTGTCATTAGTTCCTTACCAGTGTCTATGTAGCTTCAGGCCAATTTCTACTGTTCATACATCTGTATAAGGGGCACCAGGTGTCTCAGCTGAGAAATCATATTTGGCCAACTCCTTTGTGTTGTGACCTTAGAAGCTGATCTGAAGTCACTTCAGTGAACTTTTGAATGGCACTTGGAATGTCAGTAACATGCTGATGTTTTTGTAAGTGACTCTGGGCAGAATTTCCCCTTGTGAATTTGGGCTTGAATACCATGCCCTGAGCTTATCCCAGTGTTGCCCATCGTGTGGGTTGACTTATTTGGCAGTTCTGGGGAAAATGATCTCACTGCAGCTGGTAAACAGGAACCCAAACAGCCAGAGTCAAGGAAGAGAATAGGTGCAGACCTGACTAGCTCCGTCTGCGACTGAGGAAGCACAGAACCAGGCAGGCGCCGGGCTTCCCCTAAGGCCCTCCATCCACGGCCCACTGCTACTGCACCTGGCCAAGCCCCCAGCAAAGAGAAGACAGACCCAGCACCTCTCTGGACTGTGGTCTCCAGGGCCCCAGGTGGACAGACTGAGAGGGAGAATGACGGAGAGACCCAGGCCCATTTTCTGCTTGTTGTTCAGCCAGTTTGCTTTCTTATCACTGAATCATGTTGAAGTTCATTTATTTTTATTTATTTGGCAGAGGGGCATCACTGGGGATTGAACTCATCACCTTGCACCTGCCAGGCAGGCACTTGTGCTGCTGAGCTAAATCATTAAACAAACAAACTAGGCTACATGAAAAGCTACTACGCAAAGCACACTAACATTAAAATTTTCCAAGCAACTTTTTTTCTGAAACATACCCAGTGCTCAACCCAAACTCTTGAGACTGAGGCGTCTCTGAAGTGAAAGGGTTACGAGTAGCTGCAGATGCCAGTGATGAACAGGAACAGGTTAGGACAGGTTTCTACAGCTACCAGCAGCGAGACCAGGTAGCAGTTGGAAAAATGACTGCTGGACCTAGCGCTGAGAATTGCTATGTATAGAAAATGTGGCCCCCTGGGAAAGAAATTAGGAAAAACATCCCATTCACAATAGCATCAAGAGGAATTAGAACTTAGGAATTATCATAAGGAAGAAGAAGACCTCTGCAGTGAAGACTACAGTACACTGAAAATGGAAAGACGTCCTCCCTTCCTGAAGAGGCAGAACCAATGCAGTTCACATGGCCGCACTTCCAATACTGATATGGAGAGACAATGCAACCCCAGTCAGAGTACTAACAGCACTCTTCTCAGAACTGAGAAGACAACCCTAAAATTCATACGGAACCAGAAGAGACCAGGCATAGCCAGAGCAATTCTGGCTAACAGGAGCAAGCAGCAGGCTTTTTAGCCTTGGACTTGAAGTTCTATTACGGAGCTACTGGAATTAAAAACAGCACGGTCCTGGTGCAAAAGCAGATGTGTGAATGAGTGGAACAGAATAGAGGACACAGAAATAGCCCCCCCCCACACTTAGCTGTGTGGTCTTTGACAGGGCCCTAAAACACACTGGAGGAAAGGTAGCCATAAACGGACTTGAGAAAATTGGCTATCCACATGCAGAAGACTGAATCTAGACCCGTATCTCTGGCCATGCACTAAACTAAAATCAAAAGGAATAGAACTAAATGTTAAAACCATTTAATCTGCTTGAAGATGAAATAGGTAAAACTCTTAAAGTAATAGACATAGGCAAGGACATTCTGAACAGTACCCTAGTTGAACAGGAAATAGTTCTGAGACTCAACAAATGGGATCATATCAAATTAAAAAGCTTCTGCACAGCAAAAGAAACAACTAACAGAGTAAAAAAAAAAATGCCTATAGAATGGAAAAAAATTTGTCAGCTAATCCTCAGAGGACTGAAATCTAGAACTCCAAAAAATTAGACACCCTAAAATACAAGACCCAATCAAAAGTAGACAAGCTAAATAGACTCTTCACAGATGCACAAATGGCCAGTAAATGTGTGAAGAAATAGTCAATATTGCTGGCCATTAGAGGAATGCAAATTAAAACAACACCGAGATTCCATCTTACCGCAGAAACCAGGGCCATCATCAAGAAATCAAGTAATAGTAAGGCTGTGGGGAAAAAGGAAACCTGCTGCATTTTTGCTGGGAATGTAGAGTAGTACAACCACTATGAATTCATCAGATTCATTAGATTCCTCAAACACTACAAGTCCCGTTTGAATCAGCTATTCCCTTTCTAGGTATCTTCCTGAAAGAGTTCATGACATCATAGTACAGTGATACCTGCGCACCCATGTGGTTTATAGCACCACAAATCAGTTAATATCTAACTCTTGGAAGTAACCTGTATGTCCATCACCGGAAGGATGGGTATAGAGAATGTGGTATTCATACATAGTGGAGCACTACTCTACCATAAAGAAGGATAAACTTGAGTCATTTGTGGGAAAATGGGTATGTCCTGAGACCACAAATATTTAATGAAATAAGTCAGACATGCGGTTTCTCTTATATGAGAAACCCAAATAATAAATAATGAGCAAAAGCAAAAATAAGAAGCAGGAAGTCTGTCTTTCTCAAATGCGAAGGGGATCAAGAGATGAAGACTCTAATAGGAAAAAAAGAGATGTGGAGGGAGTGAAGAAAAGGGTTGATAAAACAATGAATATGTATTGTGCACAAGCACCAACTCACAAGGAGTGTAAACTGCAAACACGCTAATAATAATTAAAATTAGGGGGAGCAAAGTGTACAATGAGTAAAATATATGGTATTTCAATTTTTAAAAACTTTATTACAGTAAAAGACAGTGTTAGACTCCCCCTCACTTGAACCCAACTTAACCCATCATTCTTGCCCCTTTCTGAAGCAGCTCTGGAGTCCCGTGTGTTAATCAGTGCTTCCTAGAGTTGGTTACGCCTGTGGCTGTCACCTGGTTAACTTCATCTCTTACCTCATCCTTGCTCTCACCTTTGTATGCAATTTAGGAATCTCAGAATCTTTCTTTCATTCTGGGATACTTAGGATATTTCCTTGTTAGCAGTACTGACAATGAAGCCCAGAGCCTTCGCACTGAGCTACATCCCAGCCCCTGTAAAAAAATTTTTGAGACAGAATCTTCCTAAATTACCCAGATTGGGGTCAAACTTAGTGACCTTTCTGCCTCAGCCTTCAGTAGGATATTTTATTTTATTTATTTTTAACTTATACTTTTATTTACTTATTTATTTTTGTACTGGGAATGAAACTCAGAACTTTGCACTTGCAAGGCAGGCACTGTGCCGCTGAGCTATAGCCCCAGTCTTTTTTTTTTTTTTCTAAAAAGTATAAAACCAAGGAAAATAAAACAGAATAAACCCAATCAAAATTAACCAGTGTAAGTGATACAGGACTTCAAAACCTTACAAAACCAGCAATAGTTACCATCATGCATTTTATTTTGAAGTCCTTTATTTCATTCATTGTTTTGTTTTATTGTTTCTATTCTGTTCTGTTGGACTTTTACTATGTCTGAAGATATCTGCAGCTAATTTGAGGACAACAAAAAGCTTTTTTTTTTTTTTTTTTTGTCTTTTTGAGACAGATCTTGCCATGCAGTTCAGGCTGGCCTTGAGCTCACTTTGTAGCCCAGGGCAGTCTCCAACTCCCCATAATCCTCCTGCTTCCTGCTGGGATTGTAGGCCTGTGCCACCACGATGGCATTAGGATATTTTAAATCATAACAGACCACTCAAATGTAAACCTATTTCTTAAGCTTTCTGTAAATTATCATCTCTCCTACTCTGTCTCCTGCCCTTTATTTATTTATTATTTATTCATTCATTCAGTATCAGGAACCGATTGCTTGCCAGGCAGGGGCTGTGCCGCAGAGCTACATCCCTGGTCCTTTATCCTGTGTCCTGGAAGTTTTTCCTCCTTGCACTTTTCTAAAGCTAAAAAGGGAAGGAGGCCAGTGTGGTGTCAGTGATATCAGCTAACACAAATCAGTTACCTCCCATGATTAAGAAGAAAAACCCAGGCTTTTAAAAATGTCCTCACTGTGTGCCTTCAGGGGCAGTCAGGTGCCGGGTTGTAAGCGGTAGAGTCATAGGCAGGCTCTTGGGTGGGAAGTGGCAGGAAAACAAGCTCAGAGGAAGGAGGAACAGGAAGAGGACCAGTGCACATGGAGACCAGTCAGCCCAGGGCTGCCTGCCAAGCTCAGTCCCAGTGGATGAGAACTTGGGGACCAAAGCACTGGTTAGATTCAAGATGGCACAGTGCACAGTATATCTTGCACTTGCATAGCCCAGTGTCTTGGGTGGCAGCAAAGCATGGATCCTGCAGTTTAGGTCAGGAGGAGGCTTTTATAATGAGCAGGACCAAAGTGATGGCAGGACCCAGGATGCCAGGCTCCTTATACCAGTCTGTCCTGCCTGTTATAGGGTGGTGGGAGGTTATGTGGGGAACATGGAGCAGCAGTCCTCTGGGGTGGCCACGGTGGGCACAATCCAAGATGGCTGCAGTGCAGTCAAGCTGGGTGCCCCAGACCTCGAATACCCTGGCACTCCCATCTCCCATATCTGCGTGTGACCCCGCATCTGTGTGTGACCCTGCACGTACCGCGTCACCTGGCACGTTAATCTGGCTTCTAGTCCAGCGGCTGGAGAACCCTGCCGTCCTGCTGGTCCAGTGGGATGGCAGGTGGAGTGGCCGGGGAGGATGCCCTTGGTGATGATGGTGCTTGAGCTTGAGCAGCTACCCCCAAAACAAATGTCCACTCCTAGATTGTGAACCCCCAAGTGATTTCCTGAGTGTTGAAAATGCTTCTTACTATTGTAAAGATTTCCCATCCTGTTTTGTCTTTCAGATGGCAGTGAGATTCCAGCTTCAACCTTGATCGATGTTTTGCTAATGAAAGATTTTAAACTTGTCATTAATGAAATAGCCTATGTCGTACAGTGTCCCGAGACAGGTAAGACACCCAGCTGTCATTTTTCTCTGCGGGGGGCTTTTCTGGAGAGCAAAGGGGGCCTGTTTGGGACCAGTATTCGCAAAGGCATCTTCCTCCCCTTCTCTCTCTTCTTCTCCCTCTTTTTTTCACTCCTTCTCCTCCTTCTTCTTCTCTCCTCCATGTATTTTATTAGCCCATGTCTGTGCTGCAAAGCAGATGCATCCAGCACGGAGAGTTGGTCCACGCAAGGAGCACATCTCCATTCTTTCCTGTCCCCTGTCCTGTCCGTCCCCTCCCTGCACCTCTTAGTCACCTTCCATTTGCCAAAGATCAGTCGCCCTGTTTCTTGTCGTCTGTGTTTCATTTTGCTCTTTGATTTATGTGTACTTTGGGTCTTCTCAAACAGCAGCCTTTTTCCTACAGGTTGCAAGAGGGAATTTTCCTGAGTTTTGATCAGAAGCTGGTAACCACCATGGGGAAAACTCACAGAGATGGGGCCTGGCCCCAAGCCTGGCGTGAGGTTTTAAGCCCCCAGGAATCTCAGTTCTAGTCCAGTGCTCAAATCTGATACCTAGTCTGTGACTCTCCATGCCTTTCTCTTCAGCGTTGGGGACAGTGGTTTGCCCAGTGGCTGCACGTCTCCTACAGATGTAAACTGTTGGTTTTTGGTTTGTTCAGTTATTTGTTTATCATTAGGATGGATTGAGGACTTTCAAGCTCCTTATATGCCAAATTAGATACTAGAAGTCTTAACTTTTTAAAAAGAGGTTTCCTTTTGATCTCAAACTGTAGGTTTAACATCTCTAGTTTGGAAATCTGAACTCTTAACATGTTCTAAAATCCAACTTTTCAGTCAAAATGCAGGTGCACAAAAATACTGTGTAGGAGCTGGGGTGGAGCACTTTCCTGGCCTGCTGAGGCCCAGGGTTTGATATCCCGTTATGTATGTGAAAATATTCCAAAATCCAAAATGTGAAACACTTCCTATTCCCAAACATTCTGGGTTTGTTTGTTTGAGATTGTTTGTTTGTTTTCAGATAGGGTCTCATGAGGCTGGTCTTCAAACTCTCTGTGTAACCCAAGCTGATCTCAAAATCACTGTGATCGTCCTGTCTTAGCCTCCTGAGTGCAGGACTTACAGGTGTGCGTCACTACACCTAGCTTCCTCTCAAGCATTTTAAGTAAGAGACACTCAACCTGAATCATTTTAATGACTAGCAATCTACTAATCGTTGGAAAATTCTGTTATCATTACTTCAAGCATTAGCTTCTCTCTCCTCATCTCTGTGCAGTCTTCCCATTTGGCATTTATGTTCCATGTTCTTGAGCATTCTCCTAGTTTTTTCCATTCTTTTTTCTCTTTCAATTTTCATTTTGGAAAGATTGCCATATCCTCAAGTTTACTGACCCCTTCCTTCCCAGGTCTAGTCCACTGATGAGTCTGTCAAAGACATTTTTCAATTTGGGCATGGTGGTGCATGCCTGTAATTCTAGATACTTGGGAGGCTGAGGCAGGAGGATCACAAGTTCAAAGTCAGCCATGGAAACATAGGGAGACTGTATCTCAAAATGAAATAAATAAAAAGGGCCAGACATGTAGCTCAGTGATCCCTGGACTCAATCCACTGTGCTACACACAGAAAAAAGGACATTTCATTTCTGTTACAGTGGTTTTTCTTTTAGAAATTCATGTGGTTCTTGCTTAGTTTCCATCTCTGCTTACATTACTCATGCATTTGTGCCTTGAGAAACTTTACTGATTTAAACATAGTTGTTTTAATGTCCCAGTCCAATCATTTTTAAATCCGTGCTAGAGGCTCCTCTCCCCCCCGAGTCCGAACCAGATAAGCATTAGATCCAGAGTGGTCAGCGCATGTCCTTTACAGCTCATCCTGAGCATCCTGGCTGGAGGGTTACAGGCCAGAATGAGCCTCTGGGGTCGCTGGCTGATGTCCCCAGTGCTACCAGTTACGTGACAGACTGCTGGAAGTGACCTGTCCAGGCTCATGGTGTATATGAACAGGGATGTATAGGTGTGATTGGCAGAAGATGCATTCTAGACAAACTGGAAATGAAACTTACAAAATTATAAATTTGACTAGGCATGGTAGCCCACTCCTATATTTCCAGCACTGGGGAGGCTGAGGCAGGATTGCTGGCCAGCCTAACCGACATAGTGAGATCGATCTCAAAAAACAAATTCTACATTTGGAGTTTATCATGAATGGGTGCTGGACTTTGTCAAAAGTTTTTCTGCATCTATTGAGATGATCATTATTTTTGTCCTTGGCTCTGTTAATATGGTGTATTACATTTATGGATTTAAACTGTTGAACCATCCCTGCATCCCTGGGATGAATCCCACTGGATCATGGTGTACAATTTTTTTGAAGATTTGTTGCAGTCTGTTTGCCAGTATCTTATTGAGGATTTTTGCATCAATGTTCATTAGGGAGATTGGCTTATAATTCTCTTTCCTAGTTGGGACCTTTTCTAGTTTTGGAATTAGAGTAATACTTGTTTCCAGGGATGAATTTGGAAATATTGCTTCCCTTTCAATTTCATTAAAGAGTTTGAGAAGTAGTGATGTTAGGTCTTCACTAAATTTCTTGTAGAATTCAGCAGTGAATCCATCAGGGCCTGAGCTTTTCTTTGTTGATAGGTTTTTAATAACATCTTTGATTTCATTTACTGATATTGGATTACTCAGGATTTTTATAACTTCTTGATTCAACTTTGGTAGTTCATATGTGTCTAGGAATCTGTCTATTCTGTATTTTTCATATTATTAGAATACAAATTTTCAAAGTAAGTATAGATGATTTTCTGTGTTTTTGCAGGGTCTGTTGTGATTTCACCCTTTTTATTCCTAATTGCATGGATTTGAGTCTTTTCTTTCCATTTTTTGATAAGGTTGGCCAAGGGCTGGTCAGTATTATTTAATCTTTCAAAGAACCAACTCTTTGATTCATTGATTCGTTGTATTGTTTTTTTAGTTTCTAGTGTGTTAATTTCTGCTCTGATCTTTGTAATTTCCTTCCTTGTATGAGCTTTTGGTTTAGCCTGTTCTTTTTCTAGAAGTTCAAGGTTCAACTTTTAAGTTACTTATATGCGCTTGCTCTTCTTTCCTGATATGGGTATTTACTGCTATAAATTTCCCTCTTAAGACTGTTTTCATTGTGCCCTACAAATTCTGATACATTGTATTGTCACTATCATTCAACTGTAAAAACTGTCTAATTTTATGTGTGACCCACTGGTTGTTCAGTAGGGTGCAATTTAATTTCCATGTGTTGATGAAGTTCTTGTGGTTTCCTTTGGCATGGATTTCCAATTTCATTGCACTGTGGTTTGATAGTATGCATGGGATAATTTCAATTCCTTTGCATTTTCTTAAGCATGTTCTGTGAGCCAGTATGTGGTCCATTTCAGAAAATGTGCTGTGTGCAGCTGAGAAGAATGTGTATTCTGATGTTGTGGGGTGGAACACTCTATAGACATCTACTAAGCCCATTTGCTCAAAAGTTTGATTTAGTTGTAATATTTCATTATTGATTTTTTTGTCTAGTTGATCTCTTTTTGTGACAGTGGATATTGGGGTCTCTCAATATAATTGTATTAGGGCTCATTTGATTTTTCATGTCCATTAGTAATTGTTTTATTTTGGGTGCACTGGTATCTGTTTATGTATTTATGATTGTTATCTCCTCCTCTTGGACTGTTCCCTTTACAAGGATGTAGTGACTTTTTTATCTCTCTTAATCAGTGTTGGTTTGAAATTCACTTTGTCTGCAAATAGAAGAGCTACCCCTGCTTTTTTCTGGGTTCCTGACACATGGAGTATTGTTTTCCATGCTTTGACTTTCAGTCTCTGAATTTCTTTTTGAATTAAGTGTGTTTGTTGTATGCAGCATATTGTTGGATCTATGTCTTTTGACTGGTGAATTGAGACCATTAACATCGATGGTTATAACTGATATGTATTGACTTATCCTTGTCATGTTACTTTCCTGTTGTTGGCTCCCCTCCATTTTTTTCCTTCCCTCTAATTGTTTGCCTTCCCTGGTGGATTCCTATTGTTGGGGTTCATGGAGCTGTAGTCCTTATTATTTCTTTCTAGAATGCCCTTCAGAACATTTTGGAGTGCTGGTTTGATGGTTATAAATTTCTTCAGATGCTCTTTGTCATGGAAGAACTTCATCAGCACATGGAATTATTTTGAAAGATAATTTTGTGGGATACATCAATCTTGGCTGAAAGTGGTTTTCTATTAGAACTTCACTCCAAGCTCTCCTTGACTAGAGAGTTTGTATTGAGAAGTCAGCTGTGATTCTGATAGGCTTTCCTTTATAGATGATTTGTTTCTTTTCTGTAACAGCTTTTAAGATTGTATTCTTGTGTTGAATTTCTGGAATCTTGACTATGATATGCATGGCTGTAGATTTTTTTATCATTGCTAATTGGAGTGCTACATGCCTCTTTTATCTGTATGTCAAATTCTTTTTGATACCAGGAAAGTTTTGTCATGACGTCTGTAAACATTTTTTAAATGTCATTTGTGATATCTCCTGCTTTTCATTGACTCCAGTTAGTCTTAAATTATTCTTCTTTGTATCATCTGGCAGCTACTGGATTGATTTCTCATGGTCCCTTGCTATTTTTGAGAAACCTTTTTTTGCTGGTCACTAACTACAAGCCTGTTTTCAATATCTGAGATCCTGTCCTTACATTGGCCTAATCTGCTTGGAGTATTTTCAATGGAGTTTTTATTCTCCTTTATGGAATCTGCTTTATGAATCTGCTTTATGGATTCCATTTCTTTCCTATGCTGCACTTCCATAATTTGCTCAAGCCTTGTCTATTTTTTTGTCTGTGTCTGCTCTAACATCACTAAGCATGGTGTATATTTTGGTAATCTCTGTTGTTATTTGAGAGTTTTTATTTCTGATTTGATTTTTCCAGAGCCTTATTCAATTGCTTTGTTGTTTCTACTTCAGAGAGACCTGGTGGGGGATTTCAGATTGTCTCACCTCATTGCCCCATGGGTTTGCCTTTGGTGAGCTGGATGTCTGGGATTGTACCTTAAGTATCTTCTCATTTCTTTTCTTTTTTTAGTTTAATTCCTGGGGTGATGCTTGTAAGTTGCCTATGGTGAGTTGCTTTATTGGTAGTATTTAGGACCCTTAGGTGATGATTACTTCTTTGAGGTATCTTCCAGATATAGTTAGTTTTGGGGTTTTGAATCTGTTGGAAGATCTTACCTCTTCAGTTTGTTGGAGATAAGTAGTTGATGCTCCCTGGTTCTTTGGCACTGTGCCACATTATTTTCTGTGACCCTTATTTTATCTCAGTCATGGATTAGCAGGACCAGTATCTGTTTAGAACAATTATGTCAATTTTGGCTCTAATGGTACCAATAGCATCAAACATAGACTATAAAATAACAAATTGAGCTAAACCTTAATTTGCAAGTTTTAACCATATAAACTAGATTTGTGATTGTATAACAAAATGTAAAACAAGCCAGATATTTATATGCAATATATAAATCTGTAATGTGTCAATTTTGCCCTTGAGGTTAAAATTTAAAATGGGTTAAAGAGAAAATAGAGAAGTAGAAGAAGAAAAAGAGATTAGAAGTTGGAGGACAAAAGGGAGGTCATGCCAACTTGGGGAAACTGGTGCAGAAGACTGAAGGAACAGAGAGATGGAAGAGATAAAAGGAAGAACAGAACAGAACCACACCCACAAAAGGGTTAGGAACCAGTCTCATACTCATTAAAAAAAACAATGAAGGAGAAAGAAAAGAAAACAGACAACAACAACAAAGAGAGAGAAATGAAAAAGAAAAATAAATAGTCCACTTCCAAGTCTCTCTCTGGTTTCACTAGAAGACAGCCTGTGGAGTCCTGATCATGCCAGTCTCTCCCAGGAAGCCAGCAGTTGCTTTATGGCAGAGTTTAGTAGACAATCTCAGCAGGCCTTCCCTGAGATCATACTCATTGGGCTCTCTGCCATCCAAGCAGTTTCCACAGGTCTATGCCCAGCTAGGAGCTGCTGGAGGAAGCCAGCAGCAATTCTGATTCTGGGCTTATCCGGCCGCATGCCAAAATGGCTCCTGGCTAATTGCTCTGTCCTGCAAGAGGACTGAGTCCTCTGTACTTACTGCCAGCCAGTGCAGTCCTCCAGGTCTGCCGCTCTCCTCTACTGCCATGTCTTGCTGCAGAGGCCTCTGGGGTTGTCAACTGTTACCATCACCCTGACTCTGTATCTGCAGGTTCCAACAGCTCCTCTCACTCAGAGTCCCAGTCAAGGAGAAGGCACTGCCAGCTACCACCTTCTTGTTCGTTGAAGTTTTTCTTCTTAATCTCTCTGTGGGCATCAGTTCACACTTCAGACTCTTCCTGGCCCAGGGGAACCACTTCCTTCCTTCTTGTCTTCCTCACGCTGCTATATTCCAGCGTCTGGATGGTGACTCTCAGAGAGGCTGTTTTCTCTGCTGCTTACTGCTCCGCCATCTTCCCAGATGCGCACATTTGGAGTTTAAAATATTTAAATTGTATTTCCTAAAACATTACAAATTTGGATTTCAAAATTCAGAGTATGAAAATGAAATCCATGAGGGAGATAAATATAGCTGTGGAATAAAGCATACTTTCCTCATATTTAGGCTTTACCAGGAGATGCCACAAACATCCTATTGATATAGGGGCAAGAATCTCCCAACCCGCTCCATGTCCAGTATGAGTTCCTGTTCTCTAAAATCGAAGAATGAATTTGAAGAAAAACGGAGCTTGCAAGAAAGAAAGCTTCTCTCTGGGAAGTGGGTTGCCAAAGACTGTCTTTTCTGTGGACTTTTATGGAGTAAAATGGTGAGGTGAGAAGGATCCAAGTTGGGGAAAAATGGGAACTTGCAAGGTGGGCATAAAATGGGACAGAAATGTGGTCAACCAGTAAGATTAATTGTTCAAGTAAAACTGACAAAGTCAGGGACAGATGGGGAAGTGCGTCATATAGCAAGTGGGCACGCTTAAAAGAGCAGTGACTCTTCCTGTGGGGGGTTGGTATGGTGACTCCTGGTTTCCTCAAGATGACCCATACCTATTTAGAATACCAATCCCTGAGGTTTACACTTAGGGTGTGGTTGCATTTGTTTTGCTTTTTTTGTTTTTGAGAACTGGCCCGGGGTGTCTGTTTTCTCCAAGGTTGCAAAGTATCTGTCTTCCACACTAGCTCCTTCTAGGGCAGACCTGTCTGACTGCCTATAATATTTCTAACTCAGCTGCCTGTAACACTATCAGGTTGCTTATGTACCTATGAATTTTATGGCACATATGCTTTTTTTTTTTTTTCCTATGGTATTGAAGTTTTGTGTTTATTAAAGGGAGAAAGATGGACGCCCTGCAGGGTCAGAGCGCTTCAGAGAGCTGCTTATTGGCGGAGGTTCTCTGTGGCTGTCTTTTGTGTTGCCTTGATGATGTCATACCCAGACCATCCAATCAAAAACCTGCTTGCTTTTGCACTGGAAGAGCTGAAGGTGGCGCTTTCTCATTGGTCTTAGGTGCAGGGCCTGGACCTGTTTTCCTGTGGCTCATCCACGCTTTCTGTGATTGACAGGTCCCGCGTGGTGCCTGCTTCTCAAGCAGCACATCCAGGGGCCCCTGTCCTTGAACTTAGACAGAGAAAGCGTAGCTCCCTCCTTCACCAGGCTCCAGCAGGCCGCCCGAGCTTCTCCCCGATGAGGCCCCAGTCTCAGCATGGATGAGCCACAGGCACTAAGCCCAGCAAGCTGGGGTACGCACATGCTCGTGGCTGCTCGAGGCTGCTGGAGGCCCCAGCGCAGTCGGAAAGCACTGCACACTGTGGCAATTGAGCTTGCATTGCCAAAGCCTGGGTTTCGAAGCCCCAGCCTCTGAGCCAGGCCTGGAGCGGCTGTACGGACCTGGAGGCCTGCAGCTCCGGGCTTGCTCTGCCCTCCGTCCTTGCCTGTCCTGCGCCCCCCAGGATCTTTCTGGGGTGTGGGGTCCCAGGCCCGCATCTAGGCAGTGGTGCGCCACTGTGCCCTGTCCTCTTGGCTTCTCCATAAAGACTGAAGAAGCTCATTTCTCTGCAGGCCGGCTCACGCTGACTTCGCTGTCCACTGCCCACCACCTGAGCCTGCACGCCCCACTTCCTGATCCCCTCGCTCTCCCTTTAAAGCGTCTGTGTACCTCCCACAAATCAGAACTGAGTCTGAGTCACTCCACAGTGAACCTTCTTCTGTATTGCAAGTCATCAATAAATCCTGGGCGTGGTGGTGCATGCCTGTCATTCCGGCGCCCCCAAAAGAGAAGGAAATGATCTAATTAATACTCAAGGGACCCCCATCACTAATACACCTCTCATTTTCAAACTGCTAGAGACTACACAACTTCTTACACACAACAGTCATTCACTGTAAGAGACACCAGACACCATCAGACACTATCTCTCGGAATAATACCTTTACAGACACAGACCAAATTTGCTACTTAGCAGCCATATCTCTCTCGTCTTCTCCCCCTTATCTCAGACACTTTGCATTTACCTCAATATTCACCTACACAATCACAATTAATTCACAAACCCACTTAAAATCAAAGCTCCTCCTCCCAGGTCAACAAGCCTTAGACATCATCACTAACATACATAGCTGCTTTCATATAGACACTCAAGCCTTATACAAACTCCTAACTCCAGTCACTACTCATCCCTTTCTAAAGTATATTTATCAAGTCATTCGCAACTGTTATCTCTGTGCCATAACCTCTCCTCAGAGACACTCAACTGCTTCTTTCCAACCCACTAACTTCACAGACACGCTCCAGATAAAAACTAATAGATTTTACATGTACTGTTCATTATAAGATGTACACGCCTCTGCCTCACCCATTCATAGTCCAATGTTCTGTTATTCTCTTTACTTCCTTGTCATTTTTTACTGCTTGTTCTCATCTTCACTGTCATAATTCAGGCAGTCTCTTCCTACAACCAAAACTCTCCTATTTCTCACTACAATTTTAGATTCAAACACCTTACACTGCCTAAAATGAAGTCCTCAATCTTACACCCTCTTCCAATATTCCTGTTCATTCTCCTTCTAGAACACATAACTACTGACAGCCTGCTCCACAACCTCACTATTCCTCTCTCCCACGTACATCCCAACCTAAAATCCCAAGATCAGACCAAAATTCTCCAATACTGCAACACACAACAAATAACCCCAACTCAAACCCAGTCTCTCTCTACCCTCTATAAAAGCTCCCGAGATGCCCCCACCTTCACTGTCACCATCTCCAAAATGATAACAACACCCTTACCATGATTAACTACATGGCCATCAATGCATTTGTCACTCTTTGTTTCCTGTACTGTCAGTTTTACCCCTCCACACAAACAGGAAACAACTATAAAAACTAAAAAAACCCATTACTTTAGACATAATCATCCAAAACACCTCCTTTCACCATTACTCCTTAGACAAAACATAGAGATATGCCTCTTATGACAGAGTGGGCCCCGCCTCAGCTCTCACATTTCGCTTGATGCCCATTAGAGCCCCACTCCTAAGCACTCTTGCTGACATTGTTTCTCTCTTTCTCACATGCCTGGACTCCCCATACCACAGCGCTGCATTTCTTCTCTCCTTAAGATTGCTTAAGGAGATTTGGCCAATTTAAGCAATCTTAAGGAGAGAAGAAATGCTGAGACTCTCCAGCAACATTAATATCACTGACAAGGTTTTTCCACCTGGTCTTTTCTGAGGGATGAGGTCCCCTATCTCCTCCCCTTGATGGGACCTTACATACTACTCATCATATTTTTACTTGTAGCTCCCAGTCTTTTTAAACTTCTTTTCCCCAAGATTTCTTCAATCCAGGATACAGACCTTCACTACCAGAGAGTTCCCTGTCCTGGCTGAGATCCCTGGCACCAGCTTCTACATTGGCCTAACTCATTTATTATCCTGACAACTGCAGCAGCCCCCACTACGATGCCCCTCACCAGCAGGAAGCAGTCTGAGATAAATGCTGCCCCTGTTCACCCATAAATCAAGAAAGACGGGAATGATAGGTTCTGCCTAGCCTGGGGTTAGCTACATTCTCCCAACTTGATACTGGACCCAGAGAAACAACTTCTCTCTCCAAGAGTAACTTCTGTGTTCTCCTCCTCATTCCAGGGATGAACCTCCCACTCCCTTTTTGCACCTTCTCCAATCCCAGGACTCCACAACCGCCCACGCCTCCACCTCCAGCCCTCAGTAAATCTGTATGTCTCCTGTCTTACACAGGCAGATGCTCCTTCAAATCAGCAGTTTGTATGTCATTTTGCCCACTCCCAAACTTCTCCCCCAACCAGAACTGATAAAAGTAGTCCCACTTCTTTGTTCTTGTTGAGAGCTTCTGTACCCGCTGCCCCATGAAACTCTCCCATGCCCATATGAAAGGCCTCCTCCTTTGTCTCCTTCCTATCTCTTTCATTTTTTCTGTACTGCTTCAGATTGAGTGCCAAAAATAATCAGGAAAGAAGAAAAGAAAAATAATTTCCTACCAAGTTAGTGTCAGCGCCTTCTCTTTGCTGTTCTCCTATACCTGTTCTCTGTATGAAGACACAGACCTTTTAAACACCCACACATTTCCCTGCTTTGTGGTTCTGGGGATTGAGCCCATGCTTGTCTTGGTCACAGGGGACTGACTCCGGGATTGCAGCACCTGCAGGGAGTCCCTGCTGTGCACTTATGCAGAGCCCTAGTGCAGGGGTGGCCAGAGCTGAGAAGTGCAACAAAGTCTGGAAGAACTGAGGGCAGCAGAGAGAGATGGGACCATGGGCTGATGCTGGTTCCAGGGGGCTCAGCCTGCCAAGTCAGGGTGCTCTACCTCCTGGCGTCACCCCCAGTCCCTTTACAGAGTCCATGAACAGATACGGTCCTCGGGAAAGCGTCTGTGCAGACATGCTAGGTGAGACGGACCAGCCCACAAAGGTGGAAGGGGAGAGAGGTTCTGCTCCTTCCTCACACCTGGCAGAGCTTTGGTAGCAGGAGAGGGGTTGGCACAAACAAATGGGAATTTATTAATGGGGACTTGTTATACTTAGTGGGAGACAGCCAGGGCGGGAGTGATTCAACTGCATCTAGTCCACGTCTTCCGTCCATGACACACGTTTTCAAAGAAGTGACAAGACACATGAAAAGGAGTCGCTAGAGGCAGCAAACTGGGCAGGCAGATTATGAACAACAGATCAAAGCTGGGACCATCTGTGGCATAGATTGCTGTAGAGACCTCTCAGGCTGGCAGGAGCCTAAACTAGCCCTGATGATCACCCTCAGCTCTCATGTAGCAAAGGGTGACCAGGAAAATGCGTGTCCTGCCTTTAGGTGGAGAGGGGACTGGAGAGTGCTTCTTCGCCTGCCTGTTAGCAGCTTTTAGCTCAGTGCAGTCCTCATGCCACAGGGGCAGGTTCCAGTCTCTCCCCCTTCCTGATGAATGCATGCAATGCCTTCTGACCTGTGCTTCATTTACTGTGACTCCCTTGTTGAAAGTGGCTTTTTGAACATGTCTTACCTCTTCTGGCTGACTCTGCACTGCTCCTTCCCTGTGCATCCTGGAGTAGCTGTGGGGGAGGAGGCTGGGGACAGGGTGAGTGCTCTGAGGTGTGCTTGGGTGTAAAGGTGGCCCTCAGACTCAAGTGTGACAGAGTGAGGAGCGGCAGTCACCCGAATTCTGTTAGATGGATGTTCTGACTCTTCCTATATATTTTGTTATTTCAGCTTTTTGGAGACAGGGTTTCACTTACGTAGCCCAGGCTGACCTTGGATTCATAGTGATCCTCTTGCCTCAGCCTCCCAAGTGCTGAGATTACAGGCATGTGCCCCCATCACACACACCAGATATGTGTGGAAGAAAGAGTGTGACTCCCTTGGATTTCCTTTGTCTTTTCTCAGAGAAACCCAGCAGGAAGCACACGACAGAGATGGAAAACCTGCGCTCCTTGGTGCACAGGCTGTTTGTAGTCCTGCACCTGGGGGAGTGGCATAAGGAGATAGAGCACCGATTGCTGGTGAGGATTGACCACCTGCAGGCACAGCTGCAGCCCCTGGAGCAGGTGAGGTCTTCACTCAAGTCCCATAGGTCACACTTAGCTGCATTTTGTGTGTCTAGGAGTCCGGAGCGCCTGCCTGGGACTCACTCTCTCCTGAAACTCCCTCATCTCCAGATGGGCAAGCTGCCCACAAAGGTGGGACTGTGTAGTAGTTCTGAGCTGGGACCTGGCAGGCCCTGGCCACTGCTCCTGCCTGGTTCTGCAGACAGAAATCTGATGTCATCAGCACTGGAGACAAAATAACTGACCTTTCAGGGAGGTGAGGCGGGGAGACTGTTTAAGTAAAAAAACTATTCTTTGAACCTACAATCTGATTTGTGTTTTTTTGTTTAGGAAAAATTGGAGGGTTCAGGTATATCTTTGTATATGAATTGAAAGGGTTTTTTGTTTTTGTTTTTGGTACTGGGAATCAAACTCATGACCTTGCATTTGCCAGGCAGGTGCTTATGCCACTGAGCTAAATCTCTAGCCCAGTGAATTGAAAGGTTTTTGTTTTGTTTTGTTTTTTTGTTATTGGTTTTTGGAGATTTTTGTTTTGTTTTTGTTTTTTGAGACAGGACTTCACTATATAGTTCAGCAATCTTCCTGCCTCAGCCTCCACAGTGCTGGGACTACAGGCATATGCACAATTGAAGTCATAACTTCTAATAAGGATCACTTGCTCAGGATGTTTAGGGAATAGCAGAGCAAGGGACTGTGTTTAGTTTTTCTGGATTATCATATTTTACTTGTTTTGCTTTTTAAGAAACTGATACATACTTGGATTAAAATTTTGAAAATCTGAACCGGGGCCCTGTGGCTGGAGCCCATCCCTTGCCTGCAACTCCAGCCGCTGTGCACCCCAGGCCTCTCGTTACTGTGGATTCTCTCTCTGCGCATCTTAGCGCTGTGCTGCGTGGTCTCTTCGTGGAGTGCCGCGCTTCCTCTGGCAGCTGCGGGCGGATCTGCCTCCCTCTGCTGTGAACAGCAACTGGAGAGAAGCACAAGTCCAAGCAAGTGGCCAGGGAGAGGCCACCAGGAGTGATGCAGGGTCTGAGGAAGCAGCCTGGACTTTTAGCTAGTGTCCGGAGGGTGACTTACTTCTTCCTTGTGTGCCCTTCTGTACTGGTCTTTTGTTTTAAATCATGATCAGGTATAACCTTTATAATGTAAAAAAGATTTATTGTGACCTGATTTGGAAATGAGTCTCAAGTATGTTCCATGAATTGCTTTCCCTGTACCTGACCTCTTTAAAGGAATGCAGATCCATGCTGCTTCAAAGGTTCCTTTTCTTCTTGCTTTTTCTTTCCCCCTTAAATTGCTGTACTTGTAAACTAACTTTTTTCAGTTTTGTTTTGAAACAGAGTCTGGCTGTGTAATCCAGGCTGGCTTTGAATTTGCAGCAAGCAACCCTCCTGCCTCAGCCTTCTGAGGACTGGGATGACTGAACTGACTGAGAGGTTCTCCTTCCCCTAGGTAAAAGCCAGAATCGAGGCTTGTGCCGAAGCCAGCACCAGCAGGCTCCTGTGGGCCGGGCTGGCTCTGCTGTCAGCGCAGGGGGGCGTGCTGGCCTGGCTCACCTGGTGGGTGTTCTCCTGGGACCTCATGGAGCCGGTCACCTGCTTCCTCTCCTTCGCCAACTCCATGGTCTTCTTTGCGTACTTCATAGTCACACGGCAGGTTGGTCACTGCGCGGGACAAACCTCTTGGCTAGGAGTCTAGCCCTTATCCAGGAGCTCTGGCTGAGTGTGTGTTTCTGTGCTGTTTCTCCCAAGGCTGGAGAGAGGCAGCTAGGGCAGCTAGAGCCGGTCTTTACAGAGGAGGAATCAGGAGAATGCGGAGCTCCTCTGTGGGGATAAACTCACCCACCTCACGCCCTCCATGCGGGGGTTATAAATGCGATCCCATTTCTACTGCTGAGCACGGAACCGTCACACCCGGCTCGAAGGTGCTGTACAGGGCGCACCTCGGAGCTGAGTTGTCCTCCAGACTTACTGATTTCTTCCTTCTCTTTAGAATTGCACTTATCCCACTGCTAGGAGGCGGCAGTTTCTTCACGTCTTCCACAAGAAGTCTTGGCGCCAGCACTTCGACATGGAGCAGTACAACAAGTTAAAGGACGAGCTGGCCAAGGTAGCTGGGTGTGCGGGGCTGCTTTGGTCTGGGAGAGACGTCGCATCAGGGCCATGGAATTGCAGGGTCTTCCTCGTGGGCTGCAGCTGGGCTGTGGAGAGTTTGTGTGTTGTGAGCTTGAGCCACAAAAATAGTTTATGTTTTGGATACTTATTTCATATCCTGGTTTGATGCTCATTGTTTGTGCTCTTTAAAGGGAAAGGTTTTTTGGGGGGGTTGGTAGTGGAGCTTGAACCCAAGGCCTTCACACCGAGCTACATCCCCAACCCTTTAAAAATTTTTTGTTTAAATACAGAGTCTAAATTTCCCAGGTTGGGCTCTAACTTGTGATCCTCCTGTCTCAACCTCCCAGAATGCAGGTGTGCACCAACACACAAAGCTGAGAATGCCTCTTTTTAATGAGTTTAAGATAGAAAAAAAATGCTTTCAGCAAGAATCAGCTTTTAAGCAAGTAAGATAAATATTCTGAGTGGGAGTTTTAAACTCTGTGGCATTTATTTCTTTGCCTAGAAGTAGAAGATCCAGGAAGGTATCCTCCCCTCCTCTCCCCACCTCTTTTCCTCTCCCCGCTCCCTCCCTGTAGATGCAGGGGAAGCAGCTCTCAGAGGCCACACTCACTTGTGCAGAAGGCCTGGAGCCCTGGCTGGAAGCAGAGGCCCCACAGCAGCCCGCCTCAGGCCCGCAGGGTCCTCCCTCAGCACTGTCACAGGGGCTTTGAAGGCAGGGCCTAGCCCTGGGCTCCCGGTTTATGCATGAACCTTGCAGCACATAGCGGGATTCCTCTCAGTAATTTCTTCAGCAAAAAGTTCCAGTACAAATGTCCCGCACTGCTCAATGAATGTACAGTTAACAGTAACTATTTAAACTACTGTGAGGTTAAAGAGATTAGAAATCACTTTTAACTCCCAATTGAATCTTTAAAATTGTTTATTCTATATAAGCAGAAAAACTGTAATCCTTTGTGTTTCCTAAATTTGTGGATTCGCTCACAGTTGAGTGACAGAGGCTGAGGAATATTTTTCCTGCTCTCTACAGGGCAGGACATAAAAGCAAACTGATAGGTCGTGGAGGGTTTTTGTTTTTTTTTAAGAATATGAACTGGAAAATCCATTATGAAGGGGCTAAACTAATTTTTGTTAAAGCATAAGGATGAAATACGAACCATAGTCATCTTTTAAAAGGGATGCAAAGTTGAAATAATTTAGCACCTGCCCCCAAGGGTTTAAAGGTTTTGTTGCCCCAATGTCATGGAATCTTCTCCATGGAATCTTCTCGGACAGTAACAAGGCCTGTTTCTGCCTTCCTGCCCCCCCAGGCCGAAGAGTCCCTGACCTGTGTGCGCCGCTCACTGCGGCTGGGGCTGCGCGGAGAGGACCCAGACCCCAGCCAGGAGGCTTAGCTGCGGGCTGCGGTGGCTCTTCCGTGCACTCTGAGGCTGTCCTACTCGAGCTGGGTGTCAGCCTCGCCCAGCTCGTTTCAGATCTCCTGGCTGGGAGAGGCCGAGCCCTGCCTTCTCCTGCCAAGGATGCAGATGTAGCGCCTGGGTCTCATGCAGGCCTGCAGGAGGCCTGTGCCTGTGCAATGTGAACTCTCAGCCACAGCTGGGCCTCTGACCCCACGCCCTGCCCTCCGCGCCCGCCCCCCAGCAGCCCTGGCTCCTGGCCCGTCAGTGTCCCCCTGTGTGCACAGGGCAGGAGTCCGCAGCTCCCTTCTAATGGTGGTTAATAAATCGGTGTAAAGCACACATCCTCCGCTTGCTCACTTGGGACTCTTGGGGTGCAGGTTCGGTGGCTTGCTCCTGTAGATGCGGCTTCCCGGTGTCACCCACTGCTGCTCGGGCCCCCTGCAGACTCGCGACTGGCGTGAGCTCCTTTCTTCATGGGTAGGGCTGGGAGGAAAGGCCTCAGTCCCCACGCGGTGTGAGGCTGTTCTCTGAACCTCAGCGTTTCATGTCCTCAGACCAGCTGGCATCAACAAGCTGTCAGACCCATCGTCCTGTCAAAAGCAAGGAGCCTCAAGAGTGGCCCGCGCTGGGCTGTGAATGAGAGGCTGCCTGGCAGAAGGCGACCCGCACCCCGCACCGCCTCATAGCCTCAGAACAAGTGCAGCACCAGTGGGACGCATGGTTCTCTGCCAAGCAGTAAAGTCACAGATAGTGTGGAGATGCAGACTCAAATGCAGAGTAGTAAGTACACATACAATCAAGGAAAAGAAGCCCAGAAAGCAGTATGAACTAGAAAAGTTTATTACAATAAGATCTTCAAATATCTTACTAAAGAGAAACTGATCTAATTCTTGGATTTCAACAGTCTTTAAAAACATTAGAAAGGAAGCTTTTATAAAAAGGCACAGAGTGCAAAGCTCAATCAGCTAGATATTTCAGGGGCCCTTACAGTTTACATTAAAAAAAATCACTCAATGCTTGTACATTTTTATGTAATTTCCTGAGTATTTTTCAAGTTTTTTAACATGAAAATATTTTTAAAAAGAAAAGAAAGAAAAAGGAAAACACTTCTCGATTGGACACGTCGTACAAGGCTGGCCCTCACACCCGGGGCTGATGCGAGCCGGCCCTAGGTCCTGGGCTTGGGTGAGAAGCGCAGCCTTTTCGTCAGCATGGAGGCGAAGCATGGCACCTGCTTCTTGCCGATGGCGCTGGGGTCCTTGCAGTACCCCACGCGGCGCTGGGAAACCTTCCTGTTCACCAGCGTGAGCAGCTCTGTGAACTCCAGTGTGGATCCATATTCCCTCAGCAATGCACACAAATCTTGGATGTACCATGAGCCATGGGCCGTTTCTCGGTGAGAATAATATCCTAAAGAAGAATAAAAAGAGCGTGGTGGTTTTCTTGCTTTCTTATTGTTCTTTCTATAAGACAGGGTCTCTTGCTATATAGTTCAGGCTGGCCTTGAACTCATGGTGATCCTCCTGCCTCAGCCTCCTGAGTGCTGGGATGACAGGTGTATGAGGGAATGATTTTTCTATGGTAGTCAACACTTCTCACTCTGTGCCCTCTGACTAAGGAAGTAAGTGATACAGTCGGAGACTTTTGTTGACACATTCTGGTTTAACCCAGAAAGACCTGGCCCAACTCAGTCAAAGGTGAAAAATGAGCTGGCAGTCCCAGCACTCTGGGAAGCTGAATCAGGAGAATCCAAAGTTTGTACCAGTCCAGCCAATGTAGCAGTGAGACCAGGTCTCCAAAAATAAAAATAAAGTTGCTCAGGTTGGCATCAAACTTGTGATCCTCCTGCCTCAGCCTCCCAGAGCACTGACCGGAACTCAGGCAAGACAGCCACCTGTGCGGGCTGCTCAGACTCACCTTCTGCCACCGAGTAGCACATGAGGAAGTCAGCCCCCGCGGGGAGGGTGTTCACCGTGGCTGCATCCACCTCAGTGACGTTCTCCGGAGGGTCCGGGGGGTGATGGTCCACCACGTCCAGGGGGACAACAGGCTGGTCATGCTGCTCACCCCGACACGCCTGTGAGGCCAGAGGGACAAGTGCTGTGCTGTCACTTTCCTCCTGATGGGGGGTTTGGAGCACCCACGCCATGAAGTGTAGTTCAGCCTTGCAGGGGATGGCAGGTGTCAAAGCTTTTCCCCACTTACGTTTCCCCTTCCTGACGCTACACAACTGGCATCCACAAATGCCCACTTGAGTATATGGAATGGGAAAACCAGGGGAGGAAAGTGCTACTGTGATTTTACCACCTCTGATGCGATACAGAACATTTTTTCTTTCAAAAAAAGTCTCACTATGGAGCTGAGCCTGGTCTCAATCCTGCTGTGATCCTCCTGCCTCAGCCTCCTGAAAGCTGGGATTAGAAGTGTGTGCCACCACACCCAGTTTAATCATAGTATTCATCAGGCTTATTTTCAGATCTTATTTTGCACTCGGCTCCGTAAATGTAACACAGAACCTGTAGCTTGAAGAAGTCTCCTGCCAGCCCCTGCAGGGCTGAGCCGGCCTCTGGAGAGGTCTTGCCCCATACATACCAGGCACTGGCCTGGGCTGCTTCCTTCATTCCTCAAGCCTGTTTTACCCTCACGGCCATCCCCGGGGGCAGGGGTCAATCCCATCCTGGCCCATAGCTAAAGAATCCGAGTCTATGCCATGCACAGAAGCCAGTGTCCCTGTCCCAGCCACTGGGGAGGCTGAGGCAGGAGGGCAGCTGGAGCTTGGGGAATCCAGATGAGCTGGGAGAGAGATTAAGCCAGCCAAGCACCTCCTTCCCTGGGGCATCCTCGCAAGAGGCGCTCGGAACCACTCCCGCTTTGCTCGGGGTGGCAGTGCTGGCTACCCACCCCCTGCCCCATGAAACAACTTTTTCCTTCCTTTTTCAGTACTGGGGATTGAATCCAGGGCCTTCGCACTGAGCAATATCCCAGCACTTTTTTTTTCTTTTCTTTTTTTTACTTTGTACAATTTTGAGACAGTCTCATTAAGTTGCTCAAGCTGGCATCGAACTTGTGATCCTCCTGCCTCAGCCTCCCAGAGCACTGACCCATTTCTTTGTGTCTCAGTCATTCTGCTCTGGGCCCCTTGCCTCGAGTTCTTCGTCCTCACCCACTGGTGGCACTCCTCACTCAGACTGTTCTCACGTGGTGCCACCTCCAGGTTCCTCCCATGTTTGTCAAGGCTGCCCCCTTGAAGTCCAGACCTGGCCCCAGCATGCCATGTGGCCTGACCCCAGCCGTCCCCTTCGCTGTCCACCAGCCAAGCCGAAGCCCTGCTCTGGGGCATCGTGTGTCATCGGGTGACTCACGCCACAGGCCAACGTGCAAACACAGGACCAAAGCACATGGGGCTTTTGGTTTCTCTAGTTTAATTCCAAATCCTTCTCCACACGCCAAGTGCTGCTACCCAGAGGAAAATATCTGCTACCCGAAGCCAGTTTGGGGAGCACGGGGTACCGGCATCCTCCACAGGTCAAGCCCTGTGCAGGCTCCCACAATAAAGGGACCGGCAGTCTCTGAGAGAATTATCACCAACAGCTACCATGCAGCTCGGACTGTGTGGGGATTACGCACCATGGAGCACTGATATGCCACCAGGAGAAACCTGACTCATTTGTAGGAAAATGAGTGCACCCCGAGGCCATAATGTTAAGTGAAACAGATCAGACATGCAAGCTTAGACAGCACATGATTTCCTTATAGAGAAACCCTAGAGTACAAGTAAGGAGCAAAACAAAAGACAGGTAACAGGAAAGGGAGAAATCCTCAAATGGGTCGGGGACCAAGAGATGGATAGAGAGGGAAGGCATGGAACTGAGCTGCGTCACGGATGTGTGCCAGCTCCACACAAGGAAGGAACCGTCACGCAGTGCAAACGTGGGCTGATTAAACTATGAACCCCAGAAGTGGCTTTTTGACCTTTCTGATCACACGCACGGCACCGTGGCCCGCATGAGCATGGGATGCTCTGGCCAGCCTCACCTGGATAATAAATATCTTGGGTTTCCCGACCAGGCTCTGGCACTTGTCCCCTCTGAACAGGGCAGTCAGGGTTTGGATTTGAATCTTGGCGTCAAACGCGTAGATATGGTCGTCTTCGCCGTGGGTCAGGAAGACGCACACAAAGCAGTCAGCGTCCACGTGGCTTGCACTGGACACTTTGGAGGTCCCCAAAAGTGGACACAGAAACAATGTAAGATGCTTGTCATCTACACAGACAAATTCAGTTTGCTGCTACCAGAAGAAAGAGTCATTCACATAACTGGGTGGGGAAGTTGTTGTTCTTTAACCAATGCAAAGTATCTGAACTATTAAGGTTCAAAACTGCCCAGTAAGATAGTATTGGGGCTATGTCAGCACTTAGGAGGCTGAGGCAGGAGGATCATGCAAGTTTGAAGCCATCCTGGACTATACAGCAAGAGTGTCACAATTCCTACCCCCCAGAAAAGTTCAGGGTAATAGACTCTAACCTAATTTCATCAGCTCTCTCCCCCCCAGTACTGGGGATCAAAGCTGGGCCTCACACAAACTGGGGAGTTATCCTCCCCTGAGCGCCATCCCTGTCCTTGTCTGCTTTAAGCATAACGATGTGCAAACATGAATGACACATACTGGGCAGCCTCCTTTAAGACCCAAGCTTCTCTGGCAATAGACTAAGTTTCTCTGAATCGCAGAGGTTTCCTGGAGCAGACGGGAAGGAGCCAGGATGGTGCCCTAAGCAGGCCTGAGCGTGTGAGCATCCAGTGGACTCGGGCCCTGCACGGCGCACCAGCCAAGCAGAAGCCTGGTGTGCACCCAGGAAAGTGATCTGCAGCTGAATCAAGACGTTTAGAGTAATGACACAAAGGTCACAGTAGCCCAGCAGTGGCCTGCAAGGCGGGGCCTGCGGCAGTGACGATAGCTCGAGACATCACTGCAGTGCCCAGTGCTGAGGGTGGTACAGAAATGAAGAGCTCTGTTATCTGCAAATTGCAATTTTGAAGAAATGTGGTATGAAAGGCGTCAGTGGGAAAATGAGCCTATTGAAGCCCGGCATGGGCAGGGTTCACACTGGCTACTTCCACCATGAAGCTTGAAGCTTGTGTCCCCTCAGGTGGGGCCGGAACATGGTAAATTTGCACAGTGCTTTGCCTGGCTCTCCAGCTCTGGCTGGCACCAGAAGCAGAGAGGCCCAGCAAAAACCTGCAACCCGTGCCGCGCTGCTGACTCGCTTTCCCGTGCAGCGGTTATGCATCCTGTCTGTACAGAGAGCCAACAGCAATGACCCGGGGGAGGAACGGGAAGGATGGCCAGTCCACCTACCCTCATGAATTTTGTGCAGCAGCTCCTCCAATCTAAGATTATTAAAGCATTCCACTTCAAATCCCAGCTCTGAAAGCCTGGTGATACAGTAAACGGAATATTGGCTGATGAGCTTTTCCAAAGTCGTACATCATTACTTTTGAGGATCTATACCCATTTTTATGATCCATAAATCTACTTTTCTTTAGGAGAAAAGAAAAAAAAATGACAAAAATTGATCACCCGCGCTAAGGACGGTTTAGCCACGATGAAGCTGATTCAGTTTAGAAACCACCATGGGCTGCACAAGTCATTAGTGAGGGCGTGCGAGGCAGGTAATGCAGAATGGAAGGGAGGGGAGGCCGCTGAGTTCTAAGGGAGGCTCTGTGCTGGGCTTGGGCTTGGTTCTGTGCCACTGGGGACTGAAAGAGCTGAGCACGCATGTCCCGGGGTCCCGTCTGCTCCCATCAGTGGGTCATCGGGGCTCGGAGCGGTACCTCTCAGCCAGGTTGTCCCTGTCAATGTTGGTGCCCCGCCTTTCTGGCAGCCTCAAGTGCCAGAAGAAGTGCTCCTGGTTGAAGATAAGCGCGACCCCTCTCTTCTTGTGGTCCATTCTGTACTCTTCCGCAGGATCCACCATCTCCCTGTTTGTGCAAAGTTTGTGGAGCCATCACTTAGAGGCAGATTAGGTAACAATCCCCTCCAGGCTGCCAGGCACAGGGCATTCAGATGTCTGTTGCTTGTGGTGGCACTGGGCAGCGATTCCCCAAGTGTCAGGAAAGGCCATGCTGGCCAAGTTTCACCCACAGGTGGAATTGGTCAGGTCACCCTGGGCAGCCCTTCCCAGCTACTCCCACAGGCACATTACCCCAGGTCCCCAAGATCCTGCCACTGAGCCCCAGCAGAGCCCCAGGTTGTATCAACTTGAATTTGTACATGAAGGACTGAGGATCAACCCTGGAACCTTTGCACTAGGCTTCACACCCAGCCCTCTTTATTGAGACAGGGTCTCCCTAAGTTGCCCAGGCTGGGCTTGAACTTGTGATCCTCCCGCCTCAGCCACGTATCACCATGGCCAGGTCCACGATGCAGCATTAATTCAGAAAATAGTTTCTGGATGTCACTGCAGTTTCTCTGACAGCCAGGAATAGAATGAACCCTGTGACCTACAAATCCTCTCCTCCAGGGTCAGACTGGACCTCCTTGGCTCCTTCCTCGCTCCTGCGTCCCCTTCTCGCTGTCCTTGCTAAGGACGTCACAACCGGCAAAGGAAGAGACCTTTATGAGAAATGAGCACACACTTACCTGGTCAGGAAGGTATCTGTTTCTGCTATGCTTTGTCCCTCACCTGTTTAAAAAAACAAACAGTTGATGTTGTGAACTGTTTTACTTTTTGACTGATAACCACAAAAATGCAGCAGGGGCTCCTAGCCCCATCTCTAACTCCATGGAAATGCAGCAACCAAGGAACTATAACAGATCAGCACTTTTTCACCCCAGCTCTCACCTGCAAGACAATAAATAGTCAACAGAAACAAAGAAAATGCACAAGCGCACCCACTGCAAAGCTCTGTGAGTGTACAGTGTGTGTAAACACGTACTGGCTCCAAATGCGGACAGTGTCGTGGTGGAGCCTTTCTGAGACACAGGAAGTGGGCTAGAGGAGAACAGAAGCCATGGAGATACTGGGGAGGATGGACAGGGTTCGTGTCAGGGAACGCAGGGCAGACAAGCATTGGAAAGCAGCAGCCACAGCGGGCCAAGGGAGCAAAGCAATGCGGGACCCCCACAGCTGTTTCTGCCCCTTGTATCTTACCCAGCTTATGGATAGCAGACAGCACGCACACACTTAGTCCTAGCATTTTACATTAATCAATTTCAGCGCATACACTCTAGATCAAGCCCTCTCTGAAAAAGCCCCCAGGACTGCAGTGGGCTTTGGGGGAACATCTAGACCCAAACCATAGCATCCAGTGATTCATCAAACATGTATTGATCATTAAACCTGATCCCCTGCCCTGAACTAGGGACTGAACCCTACACCACATTGAGCTACATTGCCAGCCTTTTATTACTGTTGATTTTCAGACAGGATCTTGCTAAATTGCCCAGGTGGGGCTCAAACTTGAGACCCTCCTGTCTCAGCCCCCGAGCTGGACACCATCATGCCCAGCTTCAATCTAACTCTTCAATTTCTCTCACTTCTCTGTTCCACTATAATGTAACTGCCATTTCCTTGTTCCTTAAATCAGTATAATTCTATAGAATCTATCATTTTGTCACCTCACTCTAATTTCCTAATAGCTCCTGATAACTGAAGATAGCCTGGCTCTTTGGATAGCTTATCTCAGTGTCTCACCTCCGGACCGGGATAAAGTGGGCCAGGTCTGTGCAGGGTCAGGGGTGTGGAGCTGGGGCTGAAAGCCAGGTTGCCTATGGATTTGAGTCCCTGAACTCCCTGAACGCTGCGTCACCAAGCCCCTGGAGAGTCCCGTCACCCTCCCCGGTGGCCTCTGTGAACACCTCCCGCGACTCCCTGCCCGGTTTATGTGGTGACACTGTCCTGGGTGACCCACCCCAGCCCTTGAGCACGCTGGAAAAGGGCGCGGGGAGGAGAAAGGAGCAGGTGAGGGAGAGACTCGGCCAGCCGGGTAGGGGCGAGTGCAGGGACTTGTGGTCGGGCATCCCAGACCCCTAATATCAGCGTTTCAACCTTTAAAAACAGCGCAACCAGGCTTTAGGGACTCCCCACTGAGCTACATCCCCCAAACTCCTCTCTGAAACAGGGTCCCACTAAGTTGTAAAAGTGCCCCGACTGAGCTCAAACTTCCAATCCTCCCGCCTCGGCCTCCCCGAGTGCTGGGATTCGGCCGGCGGCCACCAACGCCGGGCTCAGTTTCTAGGCGATAGCTTTAGCAGGGCACCGGAAGAGCGTCCTAGGTCCGCGAAGGCAGCTGCGGGCCTGGCAGATGCGGGGTGCGGGCGTCCCCGGGGTCGGCTGCGGTGCGGCCCAGGCCCGGCCTCCGCGGCACCGGGCACCCGGCCGGGCGCTCCGCGAAGCCGCGCTCGAAGGAGGATTCCCGCGCCGAGGCGACGCTGCCTGCAGCCCGAGCGCCTCCCTAGCTCTCTCCCACCCGGGGACCTCGGCCCTGGCTCACCTGCAGGACCCCCCGCAGCCTCGCGCCCAGCTCTGCGGCCGCCGGGGAGCTTCCTCTACTCTAGCCCGCGACCCCGCCCCGGCCCGCCCCCGGCTCTGCCCCCCACGCTGGCGCCCCCAGGCCCCGCCCCCGGCCCACCGCCCCGGACTCGCCCCACGGCGGCAGGCCACGCCCCCACCGCGCCCCGGCCCCGCCCCGCCCCCCTCGGGCGTCCCTGGAGCCCGGGACCCGGAACCCAGCTGCCCAGGAAGAGCCGCGAGCTCGCTGCTCGCCCGGGGTGGGAGGGGCGATCCGGCCCGAGGACCCTCCAGCTGCTGCCCGGGAGCGCGGGGTGAGATTAGGGCTACAATGAGGGCGTAAACTGGAAAAGACTTTCACAGAGAGCACTGATTGGGGAGGAAATTGTGCAGAAATTGGAATTACGATGCGGGCCTGGGTGTTGGTGTCGGGGTCTTCACCTAGCAAATGCGGCGCACGCAGCTACTTCAGCGGCGCCTGGTGTGAAAGTCACTCCAACGAGCAGTTCCCCCAGATAAAACGTGGCCTCGATTGGTGTACTTTCCTGGACCATGTTATGGGCAAAGCAGCCAGCGTCCGATGGGGGCTGTGTGAAGGCATCTAGTCTGCAGGACACATACCGGGTCGGTCCTGGGGTGAGGGATCCGGCGCAGGAATACTGTAGTTATTTTGAGAGAAAAACTGAAGTCTAACTTGACAACGTGTCTGCCTCATGCTTGTGCTTCAAGTCTTAGTGCGTGAACCCAAAGGAGAGGCGTTTTCATTCAGATCCGAGCGCCTGGTTCAGAGATCACCAAGCCCACTGGTGGGCCGTGGCGAGGGCAGCCTGCAGGAACCCCCTGAGCTGGCAGAGCCAGGTCGATGGGCCCCAGCTTCCTGGCCCTTCTCCTGCTCCTTTCAGACTGAGGCGAGTCCGTGGCTCACCAGCTGCAGGGTGGCTCCACCACTCCTTGTCCTGACAGTGAATGGCGTCAAGCTTGTGTCCAGGGAGCCTTCGGGGACACTGGGTCACCACTTTACTGCTCTCGCAGGCTTAATGAATGACTCTTTGCCCTTCCTTATCCTCTATTCATTGGGACCTTTCCATATGGTAACATCACATGGGTTTGTCCTAGTAACTTACTTTGTAATTAAGACACAGTCCTCAGATCACAGCTGGCCAGCTGGAAAGTGTATGAATATTTTTATTGCTAACGTCCTATTACACTCATGGAAAGCAAGTAGGAGTGACTTTTTTTGTTTCCTCATTATCTAGCCCAATTGCAAAGCATATAGGAGGTGCTCAATAAATATTTAGTTGCAGAATATTCCAGGGCTTTAGTGTTTGTTTCCTGGAGCTTATATGAGTGTGAGTTATCCGGTTACCAAAACTTCCTGTCCTTTTGCCCTATTTCCCTGGTTTCTGCTCCAGTCTTGAAAACTGCTAGCACAGAGCCCAGCTGGCTGAACTTCTGCCTATCTCAGAGGAGCAGATGTGAGAATCTGTCACTTTCTTCTCTCTAAATATCTTGTCTCAAAAACAATGTGTTACTTTTATGGTCTATGTGGTTTTGTATTTTTTTTCCTTGAAATATGTGGTTTTGTATTTGAAAGTTTTTTTTTCCTGTCTCAATACCTAAATTTGTTGAGTACTTATGTTAGCTTTTCATTACTGCAATACTGTGATAAATCAACGTTAAAAAAAAAGGTTTACTTTGGTGCATGGTCATGGACTGAAATCTTCAAAACCCTGCACTGTCACTAAATTGCCCAGGCTGGGCTTGAACTTTGATCCTTCTGCAGCAGCCTCCAGAGGGCTGGGAGGACAGGCTTGCACCACCACACCCAGCTGTTTGTTTTATTAATACTGCTGATATCTCACAGACTTCAGTGACACCATGGTTGTCAAACAGCTCTATACTCAAACTTTCCACTAGTTCAAAAAAAGCCTGCTTGGTGTTCATAACTTTGGTCACTAGCTGAACCAGAATCCGACCTGAGTGAGTGGCTCGTGCATGGGTCCCACTGCAGACACCAAGGGCGACACTTCAGTCTAAGTGTGGCTTGCGCCTAGACAACACAATGTTTGTGTCAGTGCTTTCCAACATTCACACTGTGCTTTTTTTTGTACTTAATTTGCATAACATATCACAACCATGGCTCCAGAGACAGTGCTACCAACAGTAAAGACAAGGGGAAAACTGTGAGAACCACAATAGTTAAATCATTGAGAAATTTGCTGAAGTCCTGGAGAAACAAATTTATAAGTGAATATGCACACACATTTAGCTCACTATACTACCTGTGTGTGCATGCATGCTGGGTGAATATGCACACACATTTAGTGCAGGACACATACACACAGATATGCACACATGCAGGAATAACCTGCACATACATCCCAGCTCTGTCCACGGGGTGCCGAGAGCAGTGACATTGGCAGCAAAGGCACATGGCTCCCTGATTCTAAGCACTGTTCTCCACCACCAGGACCCAGAGGCCCTTAGAGAAGGGCTGCTTCTGGGGAGGGCAGGGAATACGCAAGGTGTGCTGGGAGCGTCTTGTGGCACCAGAAGTGAAGGTGCTCAGTAGTCAAAAGTATGCCCAGGCGTGGCAGCACACACACCTGTGATCCCAGTCAAGTTGGAGGCTGAGGCAGGATCACAAGGTCAAGCCTAGGCTGGGAAACTGAGCAACACCCTGCCTCAAGATAAAAATTTCAAAAAGGGCAAGAGATGTAGCTTGGTGCAAAGGCTCTGGGCTCAATCTCTAGCACCACCCACCTCATCCCCAAAAAGTGAAAGGTATGGACTGAGGGACACAGTAGCCATTACCAGACCTCGGGAGCCAAGGGGGAACAACTGGAGCAACAAACTTTACATAAAAGCAAATGTCCGCAGTGATGTCAGTCAGCTGAGGCAGGAGAGGTGAATCTTTTTCACAGAGCTCCACATATCACGACTGAGGCGCTGCTCTCTTCCCGAAGGCGGGGACAGGCTTGTCTCTACACCTCCCATCGTGGGGACAGGTGAGTGGCCAAGGAATAGAATCCTAGCGGAGGGTAGGTCACTGACAGTGGAGAAACCCGACCCCCCTACCTGGTGCGCAGGTGGCACCCAGCACACCTCTGCTACAAATCACACCTCAGGCTGTGCACAAGCTAAGCACATGCTACTGAGTTAGCAGTGAGCAGCTCCCCAGTCTTGCAAAGAGGCTGCGGGCACAGATGAAAGACGTTTAACCACAGAAACCTCAGTACCTGCCGGCACTACCCACAGCCTCCAAGAATTAAGAGATTCTGGAACTCAGGACGAGAAACCCGTGCGGGGGTGAATGGGCAGGCGCTGCGTGCGGGGGTGAATGGGCAGGCGCGGCAGCTCACGGCAGCTCATGTGCGCTTCCGCGGTGCGGTGCCTCCGGGCCGCCACCTCTGGTCCCTATTTCCCTAGCTCAGGCAGGCTGTGCCTTGGTGACACCTGCTCTGAGAATCCTGCTCCTGTCCTGGCCCCAGAATGTCACGGGACACTAAGCCGTCCTGAGTCCACATCCTAAGCAATGCCACAGCTGAAGGCTCTAATGCCACAAGAAACAACATGGGCACAGTCCTCCTAACTAGCACACCTTATTCATGCACTTTGGGGGCTGCAGAGAGACAGTATGCCACGTCTGATCAAAACACAGAAGAAACATGAGATCTGTTCCTTCCAGGCACAGATGTTTATTCCAAGTTTCACACTAAACAAACAGTACTTTTAAGTGAAGATTTCCCCTTATTTCCAAAGATAATGCTGAATAGACCCTATAATATATGAATATATTTGATCACATTTTTAAAAATATATACATTCTTCTGACAGAGTTACACTCTCCTCTTTTCAAAATGTCTTTGCTAGAACATTCTGTTTTTGACACTGGTCAAGACAACTTGGCCACTGAGGCAGCAACATCCAGAAAGATACCTGAAAAGGCAGACACACTCTCCTCCACTCTCCTCTCCACCTCCCTCGTCTTTTTTATTTTTTTATATATTTTTATTATTTTTTGGAGACAGGGTCTTGCTATGCAGCCCAGGCTGGTCTCGAACTCCTGATGATCCTCCTGCCTCAGCCTCCTGAGTGCTGGGATTACAGGTGTGTGCCACACATCCAGCTGTTTCATGTGTGTTTTTATTACAGGTCTTAACGTCAAAATACAGTCCTTTCACCAAAACCCAGGCAGCTTCGTGCTGCAAAAACGCCAGTTCTTTGGCAAAGGTTAAATTCTCCATCCTTGCCAGTTCCCGTCTGTCTGTCCTCCTTACAGATCGGTCTTCTCCTCATAGTGACACCTACAGGCGGCTCGCTGGCTGTCCAGGTACGGCTTACAGCCCAGATGGATGACGCTGTCGAACAGGAGCTCCACCACTGTCTCGCAGGCTGCGGAGAGAAGGTGACAGCGGTGAGCAGCCCTGCTGCTCTCCCCGTGCCCCTCACCTCATGGCAGCCCCACACCTCCCTGCAAGTACCAACCTTGGCTGCTCAAGCCTGTGGACCCAGCTTTCATCTCCCCTCCAAGTATCCTAAGCTTTGTTTGCCTTCTGATGCTTTGTACCAGTCAAGTAATGGTGTCTATCAAAGCACGATCAGGGTTAACTTTCCTGTTGGCTGAAGATGGTGATCACCAGCAGATATGCCTGCTAACTCCTACACTTACTTATTTTGAGGAAAGTTTTGCTGCTGTTGCTGTTTGATGCTACAAATCACACCTCAGGCTGTGCACAAGCTAAGCACATGCTACTGAGTTAGCAGTGAGCAGCTCCCCAGTCTTGCAAAGAGGCTGCGGGCACAGATGAAAGAAGTTTAACCACAGAAACCTCAGTACCTGCCAGCACTACCCACAGCCTCCAAGAATTGATGGCAATCCTGCAGGACACCTAACACACACACACAGCCCGGTCTTTTCCTCCCGCCAGTGATCACAAGATCAAAAGCAGCTTTTCCCTGGAAGGGTTTTTTGATTTTTAAAAAAGCAATAAAAACAAAATCGATTTACTTTTCTTATTCTAAGCAACCTGAAACACCCTGACATGGTACATTTATAGCCATGCAGCACAAGATGGCATTCAGTTGATCAAATGCCTTTAGTTTCAAATATTCATGGTAAGGAAACAGCTTTTTGTTATGAAATCTTAACATTTTCAAAGTTCTCCCAAAGCAATGTACTGGCCAGACTATTAAACAGGGGAAAGCAAGAAACCTGGTCTCGTTCAGCCACACTGTGACACCTTTCCTGGGTCTAGGAGCAGGAAACACATCCCGGCATGCTACAGCATGCAGCCAGGTGGCCTCGGCCAGAAGCGTGTAGAGGGTGGTGGCCTCGTGATCTGCCCGGGGCAGAGATTTCTCCCCTGACATGCACCATAAGGATTCAGAGCCAGGTCTAAGGTAGGAGGCGGTCTGGAGAGCTCTAAAACACTGTGCTCCTCCAAAATGGGTAATGTCAATGTCCTCGCGTCCGGGATGAAGGAAGTGGTGGTGAGGGTGAGGGAAGTGCCGGGAGCCCAGTCGCTGAGGTCCCAGGGAGCTGCCAGGCCCTTCTTTCCTTCAATGCACAGTGGCAGGGGCCCTTTCTGAGACAGGAAGCGGCCATGCAGGACAGTGACTGTGCAGTGTCACTGGCTTTGGCCCCAGCATTGCCCCTGCGTCTCTAAGCCTCAGCTCACTGGGTTCTCAGCTATTAGAGACCTCCTCTCGGCTTTCCTAACATGGTCTGCTTCTGAGACTCTCATTCTAGATGACAGGGACAATGCGCTGGCTCCTCTGCTCAGGGCAGTGATGGCCGGGAGGAGGAGAGCTCTGTCAGCTGCTGCAGCAGTGCCAGCCTCCAGCTGCTCCCCCACTACCTCCCTCCCCAACCCGCTAGCCGCAGTGCTCACCCTGCACATTCTGGGCCAGGCCCAGCGTCTTCCGCAAGCCCCGGCAGATCCTGGCGAGACAGAAGTGGAACTCCTCGTCGCAGTCATTCTTGCTCTCACCGCAGGTCTCATAGCACCGATCGTGCTGGTTGCAGCACTTGGTCAGGGAAGGGATGCCAATGTTGAGCTGTAGGACATTGGGGTGCACGGTGGTCAGTGGGATGGAAGCCCCCAGCTGAGGCCCTGTGCACAAACAGCCTTGCCAGGGATACCTGGTGGTGCTGCCCAGATAGCTCCCAAGGCCACTTCTGCCTATGGATGTCCCCATGTTACATGTCTCCCCATCACTCTTTCATTGAGACAGGGTCTTGCTATGTAGTTCAGGCTGTCCAAACTCGCTAGGTAGCCCAGGCTGGCTTTGAACTCAAGGGAATCCTCCTGCCTCAGCCTCCAAAGTGTTGGGATTACCAAACCCAGCTAAATCTCTCCAGCACTCTTGCCACCCCCACCTGGGACCATGTCTCAGCCCTGCTCACTTTTTCCTATTGTGCAGTGCTAGATACTCAGTTAACTGTCGGGACAAACACTGTCCTAATTGTCCACACAGAATACAAAAACAGCTTCAAAAACACAAGGTGAGGCTAAAGTCATCCAAATTTCTCCAGGGGCAAGGCAAGTATGATTCTGGGATATTTCAAAATATTCTTACCCTTCCACCAAATAATATGTACTTTAAGTGAAATGCCACAGGAAAGTATTAATTATCCATAACTCAAACACCATTCTTTGTTTTGGGGCCTTAACTACTGATCCACTCCTAAAGACATCATTGTCTGGAACCCGTAACTTATCATTACACGTTATGAAGCCCATGTACAGGAGTCACACCCATACTCTCCTCACAATCACACTGGGGTCTAGCCTCCCAACAACCACACACTGCCGCCCTGCTTTGCCTCGCCTCAATACAGAAAACACGCTGTACCTCTGCTCTCCTCCCCAGGCAGTATTATTTCTGTACATGAAACCTATATTGTGCTGTTGACATAATAAAATATAATTTAAATGATATTAACAAGAACAGCATTCAAATATAAAGCATTAATTTTATCCCATTTAGTTTTGCTAGGAGTTATTAAATGTTTGCTAAAAAAGAAAGCAGCAAACTCAGTCACTATTATACCAGGCAACACCGCAGGAAAGCACCGCAGCCCACCCGCCGGGAAGGTGCAGGTACAGCCCAGTACTCACATGAACCCCAAACAGTGGAGAGCCGCACCCATTCGGCGGGGAGGGCTTATACCCATAGCGCGGAAAAGGCTTTGACCCTATAGAACGTAAACAGTGTCAAAATTAATTTTCAAATTTGACAAATCAAATACTCAGATCTAAATGTGTTAAACTAGTTTTGGACATACTTAACATTTAGTTAAATGGTGACACAAACTGTGCTTTTTGTTTCATTTTTGCAGTTCCGACCCTCACCTGTATTGATTTCTTGTTTTTATTAGTACACATGTGCCATACTAGTGACCATGCTTCATGTGCAAAGTCAGTACATGACATGCCACATCCTAATTTTTTCAGGTCTCTTTCCACTCCCACCTCCATGTTTTGTCCCCTTCCCATTTGCAAAGGATCCATTTGCCTGTTTTTTTTTTTAATTGATCTTTTATTTTGCTCTTTATTTAGACTTTGGGTTTCTCACACAAGAGAAACAATGCAATGTTTTAGCTTGTGAGTGGTCTTGACTCAGGTCTATGACTCAGGTCTATGTTTTTAGCAGAGTAGAGCTCCACTGTGTGGAAAGACCACATTTTCTTTATCCATTTATCTGCTGATGGACAGACACATAGGCTGCTGCCAGGATTCAGCTATTATGAGTTAAATGTGTGTCTCACTAAGTTGCCCTGGCCATCACCAAATCTGCAATCTTCCTGCCTCAACCTACTAAGTAACCACGATTAAGGATAAGCACCACCATGTCCAACTTGCGACTGTCTTTATTTTGAGAGTGCTAGGAATCTAATTTATCTAATCATTGCCTAACTTGTTTAATTATTTTGCCTGTGGTAAAGAATATGCAGTCTACACTAATGTACATGTCTATACATATACATACACAGCAGTTCATACAACATAATGTCATGCATAATCCTATTTGGCCCAAAACATACAAAAGCTCATCCTGGACTGGGCGCGATTCCAAAGCTACACACCAGACACAGCTAACACGGAAACTGGCGGCCACCTGGGGACAGTTACTCCATTATGTGCTGTTCCCCATTGGCACCCAAGGTTCAGTAACGAGAAGGAAAATGACGTTATTGCCACAATTGTCAATTCTAGAGGGAAATTCAAAAACATCTCATCTGTGTACTGCAGAATCACCTCAACACTCCAGTCACTTGCTGTCTCTCAGATGTGTCCCACAGCCCCCTGTATCAAGAAGTAGCCTATTCCCGGTGTGTGGGGGGAGCCACAGAGTGAAAAGACGTCCTCTCTTCTGCTTCCAAGTAACACTTAGCTCTTAGGGCAACATGAAATAGGCCAGCTCCCTACCCGCTAATCCTTTAAACGATGGGAGCTCTACCTGTCTTTATTTTAAAAATGAAATGTTTCACTTAATTTGGATATAACCATACTAGTATCCAAATGACACCCCATTTAGCAGGAAAGAGAGATACAAAGTATTCCACCAACTCTCATCCAACTAATAGAGCTAGGAGACTGAAATAAAAACAGGTCACCCTCCAAAAGTAAGTAAGAAAAAAGCAACTCCGGGGAATCAGCCATCAAAATAAGCAACGAAGTCCAAGCAAAGCTGGAAATACGGTCTCAGGGAGTGGCTGAGTGACATACCCAGTCCTCCAGCTACTGCAGTCCTAAGGAACAGTTCAGGGCTCAGCTTCCCACTTGCACTGCCTACAAAAGGGAACACACCAAGCTCCTGGGGGCCCAGGGAGTCTCAAGCTTGGCCTCAGACCAGCTCTTCTCAGTTAATGGCAGGGCACCTCTGGCCTCAGCGCAGACTCCCTGCCCCTCCTGTCCCCACCTCCCCATTCAGCCCAATAGCCCTTCCTGTTGGCTCTGCCCCCAGGATGATCTGCACCTGACTCCTCCTTGATGCCCCACTCATCTCCACCCACTCCACTCCCAGCCATGGGGCTGCAACACTGCCCTGAGTGCGTGCTGCAAATCACGCACGAGAGCAAGGCTTTCTCCTACTGCAAATCCCGCAGCGAAAGCCAGAGTGTGCAGTCTTAAGACCATGGACTCTGGCCTTCCCGCACCTTCTCTGACCACTTCTCTTTACCATGGCCTCTTCCGTTTTGCCGCATCATCCCACTTTGCTGGTCCCCAGGCGCTCTGGGTCTCCTCTTGCCTCAGACCAGCTGTCCCTACTCTTTCTCCAGATGCTGGTGTCACTGCACCTCCATGAGACAGTCTCTGGCAAGCCCATTGATGAGGCGAAACCTAATCACCAGTGCCATGCAGTCAGGAGGTACGGCTGCCAAAGGGTGAGCTGGTCACCAGGGGGAACCTCATGAAGGGAATGAGTGCCCTGAACCAGGAAGCCAGAGAGCTGCCTGGGCCCTGCCACCACAAGGACATGGCAGATGACTCCATCAGCGAACCTGGATTGGGTCCTCACTGGACACTGAATCGGCCAGCACCCAGTGTTGCCAATCTGCACTTCCCAGGTTTAGAACCTTGAGGGAGAAGCTTCTCTTGCTCATAAGTCTCCCGTGTGTGGTGTTTTGTTACAGCAGCGCAAACAGACTGAGATGTTCGCGTTTGCGGCTGGATCTTTTCTCACTGCACTATCTGTAAGGTGTATGACTTTTAACACATGTTAACATAGGCAGACATTCCCTCACTTCATAAAAAAGTATTACTTCTGAATAGGAGAATGATCAGAAGCAAATGAAGTTAGGAAAAACAAACGACAAATGTGCCCACTCCAAAAGAATACACAGAGAGGGCAGAGCCTACAGAGTGGAGAGGAGACAGCTGCCATTCCAACCAGTACTGAGTGACAAAGCTCTAACCTTCCTGGACGTGACACACCAGATGGCAACAGCACAGAGTGAGAGCTGCTGAAGCTGGCCCCTTATCACGGCCGGGAAAGAGACACTGAGTTTGCTTTTTCTGGAAACAACTTGTTAATGCACTGACTCGGAAAACCTTCCCAGCTCACCCCATCGGAAACCGGATACTTCCTTCCACATCCACTACACAGCAGGGTTCTTCTATTATTTTCCTAGCATGTAAGACCAAATAGCACAACAGGAAGTTTCTATGCAAACAGGACTGTGGTCTTGCTAACCTAGAATATGCATGCATGGCACGTACTGACCCAAGATTAATGGATTAAAAAAATGGGAGGCAGTTTGTGCTGAAATTATTCCTTACCCACAGCAAAACACAGAAGTGGAATATTTTCCTGAAACTTTTTTTCCCCATTACTAGGGATTGAGCCCATGCTTTTCCACTAAGCTACATCCCCAGGATATATAAAGTTCATTTTAAAAAAATGTATGCACTTCAGGAAAAGAAAAATAGTAGGATGTTTTTTCAACAGTGTTATCTGCATATGGGAGACCCTGGAGGATGTCACTACTGCAGAAAACCCACTATACCGCTTGCCCTTAGAGCAGAAATGGAAAATGCATGTGCGGCAATCTCCAAACTAAGGTTCCCGAAGCAGCGGTTTGTTGTACTAATACATGTCTGGAAGCTGATGGCTCCACCTGAGACTCTTGTAACAGTAGAGGGCCAAAGGTAACTTGTATTAACTTCATTATGTCTCAATAAATTTAGCATTGAAGTATTTATATAACTTCTTCTCTTGAAATGTGTACATCCCTTTTTTGCTCCCTTTTTCTATGTATCTATATTTATATCTATAGATAGATCATTTTTAAGCCTCCTTTTGATACGGTTTTGCTAAGCTACCCAGGCTGGGGTTGAACTGGCCTCCTGTGCTAAGGGGATTATACTGCACCCCATTTCCTGAAATACTTTAAAGTATCTTGAAGCTCTAAATTCACCTTTACATTGTAATAACTATTTCTGAACAAGTTATATAGAAACCTGCTTATTAAGTTGGTTCATATAACAAAATTATAAATATTACACTGATGAACATCTAAAAATCCAACACTGGGGCTGGGTAACTCAGCATCACAGTGCCTATCTGGCAAGCGCAAGGTTGTGAGTTTGATCTCCCATAGCAAAAACAAACAAACAAAAAACTAAAATAAACTAAAAACTTAAAACAGTAAAATAAAAATAAAAGTTCAACATTTATGTGAATGTCAGTTGCTCACAAACCAAAACTCAATAATGAAAGAAAAAAATTAGTCAAACCAAAGCACTGTAATGCATTGAAGCTACTGTCCTTTAGGCCTTGTAAGCAGGGCCGGTACGTAAAGCTAAGGAAAACAGGATTTGGGGCAGAATTCACAACAACCACAGCAAACCCACTGGTCCACATGATGGAGCGAGTATTCATTATCTCACTTGATGAGTACACAGTGCTTCCTTTTCTCAATGTTTTGTGTTTTGTCATCTGCATGGACAGTGGAAATCCAAACATTTGCGTAGGTGGAGACATCAATTCCTTTCTGAATATTATTCTTCTACATTTGATGTAAATACTCCCAAAAAGACTGACTTTTTTCACCTGAAAGAATATGAAGCAGATGAGACGCCTAAGAGGAAGGCGGGCAGCCAGGCCATACAGAGCTTGGCTCGGCACAACAGAGGCTCCCCATCTGCATCCCAAACAAGGTGGTCCCGTCACTTGTCACTCACCTGCATGGGACTCTTACGGGTGCTCTACTGTTCTCGATTGCACCTCTGACCTTTGCAGTCCTGTCATCTCTCAGTTGAGGACACTGGCTCCTTCCTTACTGAGAACTGAGGCAGCCAGGGACTCCGAGCTTCTCCCCAGCTGACCCTGTGCCCAAGCCCGACTTCCTTCCTGAAACCAGGGGCAACCCAACCATGGTTGGCCAATCTCTGTGTGGTACTCGTACCTCATACTTTCCAATGATGTGACGGGCTCTGCAGCCCTCCCCTCCCTTCACAGTGTTTCACAGTCATTCCCCAAAGAACACAAGTTCCCAACTTGCTTTCCTATTGTCCCAAAACTGCCCTTTCCACTGCACTCCCCATTTCAGTTCATGGCAACTCCATCCTTCAGCAGATTAAGCCAAGAACTCTGGCACCATCTTTTATTTGTTTCTTACTTCTGAACCATCAGCAAATTCTTTAGGCTCTTCCTTCAAAATACATTACACATCACTTCTGCTAGTAACTTGACAAAATCATCACCCCATCTCCACCCTGGCTTCCCCACACCCCTTGGCTCTTTAATTCTCAGTACAATAGCCAGAGGGAGCCTCTTAAAATATCCCTCACTTAAGTAATGATGATTTACTCATCATCTAAAAATATTTCACGTTTTTCAAAGGAAACTTCCTCAAATCTTCTCTGATGTCAGCGTGAAAAAAGTTAAGAAAATAGCAACCATCAAATTTGTTTCCCTTCATAACCTCTCTTCACCCTCAGTATAGCTCTCCTCTCACCACCCTGGCGGGGCTCAAAGGGCCAAGGCTCTGGGCACCACACCTCAAGCCAAGCAGGGAGAGCTGAACACCAGACTGGGCCTTTAAATCTGACCACCCTCTCCCTACTATTTACTCTTTGCTTTTTTCATTAAGCTCCCTTGATCTCTTTATTACAAGGAATAAAAAAATAGCCCTTAATCACTGTGCCCCTCTAGCTTTGGGACCAGTCTTTCCATGTGATTCTGATTTGATGATCACTCAGATGCCAAAACATGAAAACGTTGAGTCACTGTTTCAGGACTTCACAAGCAAAGAAATTAAAAGGATAATTTTCATCAAGCTGGCAATGATTACTTGGTGAATCCAGACCGAAGGGTCACTGAGAAGACAGAACTTACTAACACAGCAGAGGAGCTTGGCTAAAGCACCCATTCCAATGCTGGTTTTTATGCTACAGAGCTGGCTCAAACAGGCACATTTTGTAAGGCTCATGGAAGACAAATAACACATTAAATAAAAGATGAAAATAGCCTTTTAACAGGAACAGTACCCATTCAATTGAAGAAGACTTTTATTGTAAATAAACTGTATGACCAAGGGCCACATAATCGTTTAACAAGGATTCCTTCCAAGTCTTCCCCACCTCCATAAATGGCGTCTGCACCCCCTCCAACTCAGGCCAGACACTGAGTCACCCTCAGGGACTGGTCCCTGACTGGGGTCCTCTGCGCAGATGGTCTCTCCAGGTCACCAAAATGTTACTGTTACCACTTTCGGATTTCTGCTCAAATATTCTGACTTCCTCTTCTCCCAGCCCAGGCAATCCCAGGCAGCCTGCAGGGCACTGTCTGCTGCTTTACTTAATGCACTGCCCATCTTTCCCCTGACAATGAGTCTCCTATGCTGGAAATTTGTTTTGTTCACTGTTAAACCTTCAATCAGAACAACCTGACACATAGTCCAGATTCTAATATTTGTGCATCTGCAAAGGAGAGTGACTAAGTATTCCTCCTAAGGGACCTCCAAGAAAAACACCCTTTCCTTTCTCCTTTTGAGCTCATCTATTCATACAATTCGGTTTTACCCTAAAGATCTGGAGTCTTCCACTTTTCCCAGCTGCCAGCCGAGACCCAGGCTTTGGACCCTACTGGAAATGTGATTTCCCAACTGCTATCTTAACAGTGAATTTCTAAACAGAGATTAAAGTACTCTTCCGAAGCATTAAAACCTTCAAACATTCAAAAAGGTGCTCTGAAAAGCCCCAAATCTCTGCCTGAAATATTTATTACCCAAACTGCCCCAAAACAAATTCTCGGATTTAAATAGAATTTTAGTTTTAAAAAGCAGGAAAGGAGTAAATGAAACAAACAAACAAACAAACAAAAAAACATAGTAGTGACCAACAAGCAGCAGGGGTTCACGGCTATCCACGGAGAGAACACGGTCCAGTCTTGGGCTGTTTCCCAGCCGTCGTTACCCGCTGCCCCTCAACAACCGCGTACAAAGTCGGTCCAAAGGTCGCAATGCATTCCCTGCGCCTCTGGTAAAGAAAAAACACCAAATCTGGAAAAAGTGAACACGGCATGATTTTTTACATTCTCGGTTGGTTCTGCACACTCAGACGACTCATTTACCAGAGCAAAATTCTAGAGCTAAAATCAGTCTGCTCGACTCCATTCCCTGAATTCTGCAAGCTCTGCTGCAATCCCGTGCGAGTCCACAAAAGACTTGATAACTCCACCGCGACTCTGCAATTTCTTCAACAATACATGAATAAACAAAGGCAGCCACGCCGCCCCCGCCCGGCCGGCTCACCGTCGCGGCACCGGTACTGGCACAGCCCGTCCTCGCCGCCCAGCAGGTCCAGAGCCGCGTTCAGGTACGTGTCGATCTTGTGCACCCCGTTGCGGATAGTCTTAAGCGTGGCCCTCCAGTCCGTGGTCGCGGCCGCCTCCTCGCACCCGACCGCGCCGGCCAGGAGCAGCAGGAGCAGCAGCAGCTGCGGCAACGGCTCGAGAGCGGGCGGCGGGGGCCGGGCCATGCGCGCGCGCCCCGTCCGAGCCCCGGCGCCCCCCGCGGCCAGCTGCGTCCCAGCCTCTGCCTCTGCCCACCGCCCAGTGCGCCTGCGCAGCGGCGTTGCGTCACCAGCGCGACGCGGGAGGGCGGGACCGCGACTACGCGGTCGCCCAGGTTCGCAGTCTGGACCTGGCTGCTGCTGAGGCTACCTGCGGCTGTGCTCCTAGTTCTGCTCGCTCGGGTCCGCCGTGGCAATGAGCACTTCCACATCGAGGTTTTTAAAAAAGCCTTCTAGAGGGTGAGAGGTGTAAGGATGTTTTTAAAGTGGCTAGTAAAAGACATCACCATGAACTCCCTTTCGCTTGGAACACATTCCAGCGACCTCGCTGCTCTCTGAAGTCCTCTTCCCTGAGTGTCTTTGTGACGTGTGATTAAAAAACAAACAAACAAACAAAAAAACCATAAATGCTGCTGCTGTTACCACCTACCAGAAGGGCAGCTCCTGAAAACATTATGCTGTGTCCTTATCTGCCTTGGTCACCTGGTGTGGCGCCTCACGACTCCAGCACTTTCTTACTCACAGTGACCTGGAAAGAGAAACACTGTGAGCCAGTCTAGGACATCCAGGCAGCCAGGACAGCACAGCTAAAGACCCTCAGGAAAGGATTTGCAGAACTGCTGCAGAAAGGGTAAGAATCATGGGATAAGTATGTTCAAAGCAAGGGGGAGCACTTTGAGGGGGATTCATGGCCATGTGTCTTACTGTGATTAATTTTTAAAAATGTAAACATTCACTGTCGTTTTCCATCACCTCTGTCTCTCTTGGGTGCATTGGAGGCCAAGGCCTGGCTGACCCGGTTCAGATCTGCCTGGATAGATGAGCTCTGCTGGACATGGAGACAGGGAGAGTGCAGATTGACCTTGGGGAGTCTTGGGCACCTCCTGTCCTTAACGAGAGCTCATGGCCTGAGGTGGCCACGGTTGGGGGACAGGTAAAATGGAAAATGACATCAGCCCAAGGCCATAGTGGTGCCCAATTATTACCAAGATGACCTAGATGCTCATTTAGACTTTGAGCAAGAAAAAAATGATGTGGTGGTAAAAACCACGTTTCCTACTCTGGTAAGGAAGATTCAGGCTGCATTTGAATGTAGTAAATGAAACAAAACAAGAACTTGGGGAAATAACCAATTTCTTACACACGGTTATTTTGTAACTTGATAGTTTCAGCGACATCTCTGTATTTTTCCCAGGCACTCTGTGGGATCCATAAATAATGACTCCACTCCTTTTACCAGAGCTAAAAATACCTAGTTTTCTCATTATCCCAACTGTTTCTAAGAATTTTCTAACAGGATCCAGGTTGGGATAAGCAAGTGTTGAGAATTGTTTTGTTTCGTTGCTGTGGTGGGGATGGACAAAATGAAAAAAGAGGCCAGAAGGAAGAGGCTGGAAAGAAATCTGAGATCATCAGCCAGGGAGAGAGGTTAGTATTGGGGGCAGAAACTAAGTGACTGTGGTTTTGAGGTCTGAGACAGTGTGGCAGACATCCCAACCTGGGGCTCACAGCTCACAAGGATGCCTTCCAGCTCCTGGAGACTGCAAGGGCATCCTGCCCTCTCATTTCCCTAACAACCTGACATAAGGTCCTACCTTCATCTTCTTCTTTAATGTCCTCACTTGAGCCTAAAAGCTACACTCCTGCCCCTTTTGCACTTCCTAGACCTCTGACGGGAAGCAAGGGCAACTGTAGGCCCATTACAACATCATTAGCATTGTGGTTGGGCTTTGATTGCTGTGCTGGTTCCTTCTGAGCCTACAGAAAATCAGAAACCTCCCCACCCTCTGGACATGAAGGGGAAGACTCAATTTTGCTACCCTTGACCACTTCCCAAATCTAGGAAAACAACAGAAAGTCAACCACAGAACTCACTGGAGTTGCTGCCTCTGGTTCTGCCCACCCTCTGTTCTAGAGAGGGGACTTTCATTACTGACAGATGTCACCAGCTTGGAACTTGCAAGTACACTTTAACTTCAAACCTATAACAGGCCAGCCAGCGCTGTCAATGAGTTTTCTCATAAATTCATCCCTGCTTTGCAGTGTTCTTTTCCTTTACTAGATCTCTGCCTGTTTTACTACTTCTCTGTGTCCTGCCTCATTCTTTGTTCAAACTATGAAGAACTGAGCTGCAGGTAAGAGGGAGGTCTCTGTCCTTCCAGAAACAGTTTAACCCCCTGAGGTTGTCAGCCTAGTTGTATTGTCTATGGAGAGGTTTAGAGTAAGAGTAAAAGGGAACCTGTGAAACGTGAGGGAGCAAAGACAATTTTTTTTTGAGAAATGTTAATTTTGAAAGCAGAAAAATGTACCAAGAGCTGTGAGGTTGTGTTCCATCTAGTGATGGATGCCACCCCATTGCTCTGCTGAGAATGTAGCTCCCTGGGATTCTACCTGGCAACAGTAAAAACTAAAAAAAGGAAAAGTTTATATAATGAAAGGTGGTTTATTTGGGGAAAAGATGAAAAAGAGAGAGGATGGACAGCTTCTGTGAGGTGCTAGAGGGCTTCAGAGTCAAAAGCCCACAGGTCCTTTCCCTGGCTCCTTTTCCTAGAGTCTCCTGTCTCCCATCCTCCAGGTGGACGCTTGTTGATATCTGATCTCTTCTCTGGGCTGTCCTTGACGCCAAGGCTGTCTGCTAACATCCCCACTGACCATTTTGTTTCTTCCTGTCTCTCTGTAATGAATAAATGAAGGGGGAGGGCCTATGAAGAAGGTGGCCCACTTAATGATTAAGTAAAGGGGTGTGTATCTGGTTATCTGCACTGATGTTACTATCCTGATGCTAAATGAGAACATATATATGTGTATATGCGTAGGTGTGTGTATGCATGTGTGTGTGCCTTACATATTAAATAAGAGTACTCAGGTGGCTTTCTCTTATCACTCTTGCATTTTGTCAGGTGGGTAAGGGGAGCTGGCTTTCCTGATCTTTCATTTCTGGCTTCCTCAGTGTTAACTCTTCTTGATAAATTCTTACAGTAATTGTGTTACCTGTACCCATCTCTGTCTAGTTTTTCTTTCCTTCATCTTTCTAATTTCCCTAACTGCAGAGACTATCTTTGCCAGCAGACACTGATTTTAATAAATTTTCTTACTGATCTTAATAAAGCTCAGTGAGGCCTTTACCCTATCTTTTCCCTGCAGTTATTATCCTGAGACATGTGGGATGCTAAATGTTTTAAGTAAGTACACAGTATCATTTTTACACATTCCATGTTATAGATGGAAAATCAGTCGTAAAGAAGATCAACTGCCTAGGGTCAACATTAGTAGGTGCTGGGTTTGGGGCCTGAGCGTATACTTCATATGATGCTGATATTATTCAACTAGCTATATCTTTAATATAGTAGATATGTCATCATGAAGAGACAATGCAGTCAAGTTTTCTACATAAAACATGTAGGCCGAGGGTGTAGCTCAGTGGTGTTGAATATGCACACAACCCCAGCAAGAAGCAAACAAACTTGTATGATTGACCAAAATATTTATTTGAGAATTACACAGAAAAATTCTAATATAGCAAACACTTTGATGAGAACTTTTTAACAATATTGTATCTAGTAAAATTTGGGGTTTTTTTCCTAAGGAAAGCAGAGAATTTTACAGTTTCATATCAATTAAAGTGAAACTTCTGGTAGAAAGATCACAGTTTCAGACATTGTGCTGAGATATAAGAGCCCTTCCCACATGATAGCTAATCCAGTCAAAATAATTGGCCACTTTGGTGTAAACTCCTGGGAATTCTGATTGTCCACAGTTTTCACCCCAACTCACAATGCCCCAAACATAAGTCACATTGTTGGTGTTCACACAGACGAGGGGCCCTCCAGAGTCCCCTTTACAGGCATCAATGGAACCATCAGCTGTGCCTGAGAAAGAGAAAGACATTTCCTTCTGTTTGTCAAGACTGCCTTATCTTTCTGTCTCCTCCACCAATGGGTTTAATGAATTCGGCTTTTTTGTACTTTCCTGACAGTGTTTTAATCCTCACCACAATCCTATGAGGTAAAGTATCATTATTTTGCCCATTTTACTGATGAAACAAGGCACAAAATGATTAGCTAATGGGCCCAAGGGCCCAGAGCCTCACCTTGAACCTTAGGCAGACAGACCTCAGAATTTGTCTTTTATGACCATGGCTTCTGGTAGATATCCTGTTATGCAACCCATTTGTACACTGCAGTCCCAAGCTCCATTTCAAGATGGGAGTGCACTTTCTTCTCTTCTAATGAAAATTTTAAATTGCTATTGGAATGGTCTGAGTTTTCCCCTAGAGTCCATGTGCTAGGACCGATGCCTCACTGTGGTCAGGTTAAGAGGTGACCCTAGTGGAAGGTCTTGGGCCAGCAGGATTAAATCAGAGTTTTCACAAAAGGAGCAAGACTGGCCCTTTCCCTTTGTTATAGTTTGTGTTCAGAAGATCCCCCCAACCTCGTGCAGTCACGGATGTGGCTGAATCCAGCGTTTGTGATTGTTTCATTGTCTAGCACTGAGATTGGTGGTGTGAGTGCTACACCTGCCTAGGGCAGAGCTGGCATATAGTGTAAGGACAGAAAGAGGATGTGTCTTTTCTTTTTGCACAGTTTGCTCTTGCTGTTTTGCAGTGGCCATAAACAGAGGCCCCACCATACCATCCTATCTTGGAGCCAACTGAGTATGGAATGAAACCTCCAAAATTGTAAGAAATAAACCTTTGCTTCCCTACTTTTGGGTGTAAGGTATTTTGTCTCAACATCAAGAAAAAACTAAGACACCCTTCCTCTGGCTTCCTGTCCTTTTATGGAACTACTCATTTTCTGGCATGCTTCCATATCTGTGGACACCCCTACCATGAAGGCCTCACTGGAGGTGGACTGATGTCAGTGCCATGAGCTTAAATCTCCACAAGTGTGAGATAAATAAACTTTTTTTTTTTTGGTAATAAGGACCCAGCCTCAAGTATTTCATTAAAGTAACAACAACAGAAACCCATATGGCACTTACCTGCACACACCATTTCTTTCTCATAGTAGCGATTTGGGTAAAACTGAGAACAGTTGCTTATTAGGTTAACTTCACCCCACTGAAGCGAAAAGACTTTTTTGTTATCTAAACAAAGTGAGAAAACATATTTAGGAGACACAAATGAGAAATCTAAACACTTTCATAACTTAATAAATCATTAGGCATGTGTCATGGTTTATGTCAGTGGCCCCCAAGCCTCATGCAGTTATGCATTTGTGATTGGTTCATTGTCTGGCGCTTGGATTGGTGGTATGAGTGCTATGCCTGCCTAGAGGTGGAGCCAAGATATGATGTAACGGCGGGAAGCTGTGTGTGTGTGTCTCTCTCTTGCCAGTGTCAGCCTTGCTGTTTGCAGCCACCATGAAGGGCTGCCCCGCCATGCCACGCTGTCTTGGAGCCAACTGAGTATTGACTGAAACCTCCAAGAACTGTAAGAAATAAACCTTTCCTTCCCTAACTTTGGGTGTCAGGTATTTTGTCTCAGCAACCAGTAAAAGGTAACTAAGACATATGTAAGTGAATATACATTTTTATATACATAAATAAACTTTTTTTTTGGTAACTGATGGAACTCATGACAGGCATTTATGCCACTGAGCTAAATCCCCTGCCCATAAATAAACTTTTGAGAACAATTTCCTAGTACATTTATTTATACTGTCCTCGTAACCCTAGTTTCTATAGATATCTTTTTAAACTTGGGCGAATAGTCAGGGGAGGATTAGTGAACATATGGCCAGAAGTCATATTTATTTAGTAAAGAGCTGATACCTGGAGATAAATGGGATAAAATCCTACCATAGCCAGCATGGTCCAGGACAAGCAGACAACACTTTCCCTGTGAGCCCTACGGTCACCACTGGGGACCTGCTACAGCCAGTGTAGGCCAGAAGAATCCAGCCAGTCACATCTCAGAGAATCCATACATGTCTGGAGAAGCCCAGCCCATGCCCCACTGGCCTTCCTGGGAGAACCTAGGTTAGGAGAAACTCAGGTGTGTGACCCACCTCCTAAACTATGGATGGATAGCCAGCATAGGAAGAACCTGGGACCCCACAACTGCCTTGTCCAAAGAAAACCAGGAAAATGTCAAGATGAAAGAGCAGAACACAATCTCTGGCTTCCATCCCACACAACAAATCCAGGAGACACAGACATGGAATAAATTGGAAGTTGAACACCTGAAATATCTGGCATGATGGAAAGATCTCTTCAAAATAATAAGAAAAAAAAGTAACAAGGAATCAGGAAACAATTCAATGGCTACAAGATGACACAAAGAAAAACAATGTAAGACTGATAGTGAAAAAGCAGGAATTGAAATTACCCTATGTACATTACCAGATCATAGTGCAATGAAATTGGAAATCAATGGCAAAAGAAACTACAAAAATTCCATAAGCATATGGAAATTAAATAACATTCTCCTGAACAATGAATGGGTCACAGGTGAAATTAAACAGTATCTACGATTAAATGATAATACTGGTAAAACATACTAGAATTTTGTGACACAAAGCAGTCCTATGGGGGAAACTTACAGTGATGAATTCTCATGTCAGGAAAATAGAATGAGCTCAAATTAATAACCTAATTTTGAGAACAAGAGCATGAGTTAGATTACTGGTACCAAAAAACAAACATACAAACAAACAAAAACCCTAATTTTGAATTTTAAACATCTAGTAAAAGAAGAACAAGTCAAGCCCAAAGCTCATACAAGGGAAGGAATTATGAAAATCAGAGCAGAAATTAATGCAATTGAGAATAAAAAACCAATACAAAGAATTGAATCAAAGAGTTGGCTTTTTGAAAGATTAAATAAAATTGATAAATCCTTAATCAAGCTTATCAAAAAAGGAACAAAAAGACTCATTCATGTGAATAAAATTAAAAGGATAAAATCACAGTTGAGCTGGGCATGATGGCACATGCCTGTAACCCCAGCACTCAGGAGGCTGAGGCAGGATTGTTGCAAGTTTGAGACCAACCTGGGCTACAAAGTGAGCTCAAGGCCAGCCTGAACTTCATGGCAAGATGTTGTCTCAAAAGGACAAAAGAAAAGAAAAGAAAAAGAAATCACAGTTGATCCTGAAGAATTCCAGAAGATCATCTATACCTACTTCAAGAATCTTTTCTCTAATAAAATGCAAAACTCAAGAAATGGACAGATTCCTAGATACATAGGAATTACTAAATTAGAATAAAGAAGATATAAAAATCTTAAATAAACCAGTATCAGCCAATGAAATTTAAGATGTGATTAAAAACCTACCAACAAGGAAAAGTGTAGGTCTTGATGGATTCACAGCTGAATTCTACAGAAATTTAGAGACCTAATGCCACTACTCTTCAAACTTTAATGAAATTGAAAGTCAGCAATACTCTCAAAGTCATTCCTGAAAGTAAGTATTATCCTGATACCAAAACCAGAGAAGCACTCAAACAAAAAAGAGAACTACAGGCCAATCTCCCTAATGAACATAGATGCAAAAATTCTCAGTAAAATGCTAGTAAACAGAATACAGCCAATCATCAAGAAGATTATACAGCATGACCAAGTGGGATTCACCCCATTGTTACAGTGATGGGTCAACAGATGCAAATCAATAAATGTAATATACCATATTAATAGAGCCAAGGACAAAAATTGCATGATCATCTTAATAGACTCAGGAAAAACATCTGACAAAGTCCAACATCCATTCATAATAAAACCCTACAGAAAATTGAAATAGATGGTCTTTATCTCAATATGATAAAAGCTATCTATGACAAACCACAAACCAACATCATACTAAACAGTCATAAACTGAAAGCCTTCACTGTACAATCAGGAACAAGAGAAGTTGTCCACTATCACTACATTTATTCAATATAGCTCTGGAAACAGCCAGAGCAATTAGACAAGCAAAGAACTAAAAGAAATAAAGCTAGGAAAGGAAGAAGTTAAATTATCATTATTTGTGGATGACATGACATCTACATAGAAGATCCCACTTTTATCAGTAGAGTAGCTGGATATAAAGTCAACACTCAAAAGTCAATAGCATTCCTGTACACAAATATCAACCTCAATGAGACAAAAATTAGGGAAACAACACTTCACAATAGCATCCCAAAAAACCTGAAATACTTAATTAGTTTAGTGAACAACATAAAAGTTCTCTATATTGTAAATTACATTACTCAGAAAAGATTAAAGAAGATATCAGAAAATAGAATAATATCCCTTGTTGTTGGGTAGGAAGAACTAACAGTGAAAATGACCATACTCCCAAAACTGTTACACAGATTTAATGCAATCTCAATCAAAATACCATTTTAACATACCTCACACAAATAGATAAAACAATCCTGAAATTCATCTGGAGTCAGAAGAGATACAGAATAATGAAATCAATCCTGGGCAACAAAGGCCAGTCAAGGGGCATCACAACCCCTGACTTGAAATTATACTACAAAGCTGCTGTGATAAAATCAGCATGGTATTGGGAAAAAACAGACTTGAGGCTCAGTGGAACCAATTAGAAAATTCAGAAACAACTCCAAACACACTGAGCCACCTAATCTTTGACAAAGGGGCCCGATATTTTCACTGGAAGAAAGATAGCCTCTTTAATAAAGGGGGCTGAAAAAACTGAATTTCTGCATGCTGAAAACTAAAACCAGACCTTATCTATTGCCATGCATTAAACTAAAGTCAAAATGAACCAAAGATCTAAATATTAAAGCAGAAACATCAAATCTGCTGGAAGAGAGAATAGGTAGAACTCTTAAAGACAGAGATGGGCAAAGACTTTAGTTACATGAGAAATACAAAGAATCAACAACTGCATTCTCACTTTATTAAAAAGCTTTTTGCACAGCTAAAGAAATTACCAACAGAGTAAAAAGACAACCCACAGCATGAAAAAAAAAATCCTAGCCCATTTTTCTCAGACAAAGGGCAAATATCTGGAACATACAAAGAATTGAAAAAAAATCAGACTCCCAAATTTATAGATCCAATCCAAACATAGGCATCCGAGTTTAATACATACTTCTCACATGAAGAAGTAGAAATGCCAAATATATGAAAAAATGTTCAACATGACTGGTGATGAGAGAGATGCAAATTAAAACAATGCTGAAATTCCAACTCAGAAAGAATGACTAGTTTCAAAAAGATCAATCATTAACAAATGCTGGCCAAATGCTGGTGGGGCTGTGGGAAAAAAGGAACCCTTTTCCGCTGCGGTGGGAGTGTAGACTGGTGCAACCACTGTGGAAATCTGTGGAGATTCCTAAAACAACTAGCACTAGAGGTTCCCTTTGACCTAGTCATTCCTCTTCTTGGTACCTTGTCAAAAGAATTAAGGGCATCACAGAAATATATGCACACTCTTGTTCACAGTGCCACAGCTTGTAACAGCCAAATTTGGAAGCAACTCTAATGCCTATCAACTGATGAGTGGATAAAAAGGATGTGGGTTTTTTTTTTAATGAAATGAAGTGCAACCTATCCATAAAGATAAACTTGAGACATAGCTAAATAGACCTAGAGATCATACTCTTAAGTGAAATATAACAGACATATGTGTGTACATGTTACATTGTCTCTTTGGTATGAGAAACTGAAAGTATAAATAAGAATCAAAATGTATAGTAACTATTGTAAAATAGGAAGAAATTGTTCAAAGGAAAGGAGAACTAAGGAAGGTGGGAAAGGAAGGAAAGTAAAAGAAAAAATGAGAAAAGAAGGATCAAATGGAAACCAAGCTTTGTAAATAAGGAGCAGAAGTGGGGTTGAAGGGAGGGGAGGGGAATGGGGAAAGAAAATAAATCAAGATACATTATGTACAGATACAAATTCCCTATGACAGATGCGATCATTATGTATACCTAAACTGTACCACTAAAATTAAAAGTGGCAGAATGTGGCCAATGGTGCAAACCAGATCATAAAGATTTATATTTTTATTTCTACATTAGTAGAAATAAAGTGCATTATTTGAAAATAGAACAAATACAAGGGCATAATATTTTCTGGATGAATGAATTCTTCCTAATTTAGTATTTTATGTATCATGGGTATTCAAACACACCACACATCCACAAATTAACACATATATCCTACAATTATCAATGTGGCAATTAGAAAGAATGTGTGGGAAAATAAGTCTGTAAGATCAAAGCCATGAAATTACTTAGGGTTTCTGCTAACAGAGAATTTGAGAGGTCAAATGAACCTAAATGTCAAGGTTTAATCTTCAAGATGGAGGGAGAAGTTTTGACTAGTTTAACTCTAATGCAGCTCTAATTCCGCAGGTCTTTTTAACCATTTGTTTCTAGGGTCCCGGTTTCTTACAGAGAAGAGCTCAGGGTGACTTCCTGTGCTTCCCTTCTCACTGTGTAGGTGTGGGGCATGGGCTGGGGAGGAGAAGAGGGGATTGTAGGGATTCGGTGCATGTTGACTTTACCCCCTAGCAAGTCTCTCCCATTAATTTCTTTATTGAAACAAAATGTTTATCCATATTTAAGGGTATATTATGTTAATTTGACACATGTATGCGATGTGCAATAATCAAATCAGTGTAATAAGCATTTCCACCTCTTCAAACATTAATCATTTTATGTGTTGGGAATCTGGTGCTCTTCTAGTCATGTTGAATTACATCATAGAGTGATTTGACCTGTCGTCATTCTGCTGCGATAAAGAAAAAGCTGAAGAAATCCCTCCACAGCTTCTTTCTGTTCCCAGGCTCCAGTGACCACTGTTCCATTCCAGCTTTACTAATGTTTTAATCTCCTATCCACGTCCCACTGACAGACTCAAAACTGTGTGTCTTCCTGTCTACATGTTGGGTTCTTGGCAAGTGTTTACCCTTCAGTATTAACTTTGGGATCACAGAGTACATGTGTCCTTTGAAAGTCTGGAGAAGGGCTGCATATGTAATTAGCAATACCTATGAGACATCAAAATATGGGGGATGGGACCTCTTCAGAAATGATTTAGAATTTCAGGATAGTAACAGCAAACAAACTTTGGGCTCTTCTGTGCATGGGGTGTTGGGCAGGCACACAAGTGACACACTCATGCCGAGTCTGGGTCCTAAGTGATGAGTTCCCATGCATTTCTACTCCCACTGATTTCCAATCCCTGGATGCTAACAAACCATAAAACGTATACCTTTTTCTCGACCCCAGCCAGAAACGATGCAACTGTCCTTAGGTTGAAATAGATATGGAGACCAGGGGACACAGGCAGGGATGGTGTTAGAGAGCTTGCACTCTTTCTGGTTGGAGCGTTTTTTCAATTCCATCAAAGCAATGTCATTTTGGTAGGTGGTTCCATTGTATTTCTCATGGATAATAACTCTTTCCACGAGCTGAATGAGTGCTTCAGAGTTAGGTCTTAACCAGTCTATGAGTGATATCCATATTTGGTAACGGTGAGCTCTACTAGGTCTATAACAGAAAGGGAAAGACAAATAGAGAGAAAGCATAAATATGAAATTCTGACTCTTTACATGTTCCCTTTAAAAGATCTCTGCACATTCCCAGATTTGATTTTTTTTAATCCTTGCTATCATGGAACAGTGAGATTAAATTTACTTTTGGAAGAATTAAAGTCAATGGTAAATGAAGAGAAGAATAATCCTTCTAACTGCTCAATACCAGGAAGATAAGAATTCACTGACAACCAGAGATGCCCAGAGTGGCGTGTCCTTGCTGCTACTGGAGTCAATGCCCTGTCACTGTCTCTGTTCGGATGGCAACCAGACAGCACCCTATCAGAGATGTGGTTGAGGAGCTGGAGAATTTCATGCCTCTGCCGACTCCTGAGGTTCCCAGGGTGAGGGTATAACAGCAGTTTCCAGCCTGACCCTTGCGACTGATGGCATCCTACAGGCCTTTCCTCCTGCTAGACTGTGCTGCTGGAAATCAGGTTTGGATCTGTTATGTTTTAGATATAAAAATCCCCCCAAGTCACCCATGTTTGGAAGGTGATTGGATCATAAGGGTGCCATACTCATGGAATTCATCCATGGATGAGTTCATGGCTAAAGGTGTTGTTAATTGGTGCAGGTTGGTTGGAGGTGGACCATCCAGGGTGTGACCTAGAAAGTGTGTCTTTGGCTCCCCCTTTTTCTCCCTGCTTCCTGGCTGCCACATCATGAACAACTGTCCTCTGTCAGGGCCTTCCACTATGCTTGTTCTGCCTTGGAGCCAGTTGACCATGGACTGAACCCACTGGAAACTGTGAGTCAAATAAATCTTTCCTTTAAATTGTAGCTGTTGAGTATTTTGTACACAGTCCCACCAATCCATGTAGTCCTGGTGCCTAGTACTATGCCCAGGACACAGTAGGTGTTTTCATACCCCATTAAAGCAGTGAGAAAATAATTGTTTTTCTCATACCTCACTTTATTTTCATACCAATTTTTAAATCACAGGTCAAGCAAATCGGCTATCTACCATTATTTATTAAAGAACAGTAATACAGTGTCACTTTGGCCAAGACCATAGCTTAGTTTTACTTGTTTCCAGTTCGTTTTGTTTCATTTGTGAAGTAAGGTATCAAATAATGGTCTTCCAGTCTAGTTGTGCCATGCTGGTGAACCATTTTTCTCAGTGGTACAAACAGCCTGCCATGCATGCTTGCCACAGGTTTGGCACAACCAGTGCAGCGTTTCCAAGTACTTCATAAGATGGATTTTCCATAAGCAGCAAAACTTACACAACTTAATGCAAGTCTTTTTAAAATGTATTATCCACCTACTTCCTGCTTTCTCAAGCAGCAGAAACTGAACAAGATAAACATTGATGTCCTAGGAGATACTGTAATATTTGGATGCTTTTATTCAGCATTCCAAGAATGCAATATTCCATATTGACTTTAATTGCATTATATGATCAGAGGTCTGAATATTGTTTGAAGGTTAATTCTGCTCATTCATCTAATGTACTCAAGAAGTACTTGTGTGCACCACTATATACTAGGTAGTGTACTAGGCACAGGGATACAGAAAAGGGCAAAGGCGGAAACCACTCCTACTTTCACGAAGCCCAGCAGGCTCTGGGGGATTGGACTCTGGGGTCCTGGCCAAGAATGCGAGAAGGTATTTCACATTTATTAGAGTGCAACTTAGCGCTTCTCAGCTGTCCCAACTGACTACCACCATCTCTGCTCCTCCTTCTCATTGTTTCCAAACACCTCAGACGTACCATAAACACTTTTACCTGACACAGTGTGCAGCTGTCAGCACCCAGCAGCCACCAATGTAAATTCCCCCGCAGCTGATTTTGCTCTCATCCATGATTGCCACCTGCCATGGGAAGTCTCCCTGTGAAAGACATTCATGTGGTCACTGCCATCCACAAAGGTAGCCCTCGGAGAGTCCCACTCACATGGCAGCCCTCACCCCTGACGTTTTTCTGACTTTGACTTTCCCCGGGAAGGGAGCCTTGGGGCTCTGCACCCAAGCTTACCGTGTGTGCGGGCTTCCCACCCACAACCCGCTTCCTCCGAGAGGGCTCCGGTCTTCTGACACCACAGGATATTTTAGGTAATAATGACTTTATCCGTTTTCTTTCTTTAAGAAAAGAAGGGATTCTAGCATTATCATCTGGAACCATCACCCTGGGGACAGGCATATCTTGATTATCTTTGCCACACAAGCAGCAGAGTCGTAGCTAATACCAAACAGCTCAGGATCATTAGTGAATTTTTTAGATCCTAAACTCTACTATTTGCTTAAAAATTCTGGCATAATGCTAACACCGGCTGGATTCTCTCAAGTTCTTCCTAAGTGTGGACTTGGGGCAGAGGAAAGTTGGCCGAGGGATTGAGCATAGAGCCACCTTTTGGAGATGAGTGATGACAATGTCGCAATCCAGGGACCTTTAAGGTAACAGCTCAGGTGGGGTCGTGTTCTGAGGTCTTCAGAGTAAGCTTCCCGATGACAGGAAGGATGGCATCTTTTTCATGCTAGTAGGTTTTACTCTGGCTGTTTATGTGAAATGCTTTTCAGTGATATCAATGTTAATGCTATGGTATTAGTATTGAGTACTTTGTGTGTCGGCTTCTATACCTAGTACTCTCTGTTTATCTCACTTAATTATCACATTAAACTTAGGGTAATATTCCAGAAAACCCTGGGCAGTCGGGTCAGCAGGACACATCTGCCTTTCAGCAGCACCAGCCCCCTCCTGTCTGTGAGCACAAGGACAGGGCAGATTTGCCACTGAGAAGACAGGAACAGCAAGGTTCACGACAGGGACTTGTGCAAGAATTCGTGGCAAAGGGAGAGAATAAGAGCGCAAGATGCTCCCTTTATTCTATTTCCAATGCCACGAGCAGTTCTGTAAGCCTTGGGCTTAGCCCCAAATCCCAGGAAACCCTACTGTCAGTCATCTGGGGGAAGAACTGATGACGTCTTAGGTCTTTGCCTGGATTTTGGAAAGGAGAGAGGCCTCATCCATTGTGGGCTTTGAGGCCGGGGTGTGCAGTATCTGAAAATCAAGGTGGCATAGAAAATACAGAGCTTTGTTGAAAATCCCTTCGGATTGATATCTACAAGTTTGAGAGCTAAATCTTGCACCCATTGGTTGGTTAAAAAAATCATTAATTAATTTTGGGGCCTGGCAATTACAAGGGATTCTTACCTGAATTTCATTTAAGTACTTCCTAAAATAGGGCTTTACTTTATTCCTAATTGGAGGTTAAGTTGTTTACTTAAGGTTATATGGCTACTAAGTAATTGTATGAAGATTAAGTACAGTCTGTGTGGCCCAAACACTGTGATAAATTACTATCTTCCTATAAACTTAATACTTTGCATTTTCTTTTAGGGCACACCTGGCTAGGGTACAGATCATCAAACAGGAGGCCTGCTTGAATAAGTGAATTGCATTACTATCTATTGCATTTCTATTTTAGAAAGTGCCATAAGTCATTTTTGAAACCTGGTTGTATTTTGATAAGCCTGACCTGATAAAGTTAATAAAGTTGATAAAGTTAAATAGAAAAACTTTATGTAGGACTTTTTTTTTTCACTTCAAAATTAGTCATATAAATTTAACTCAGTTTTAAAAGCAGTTTTCAAGAATTGCTCATGCTTGTTTTTCTTAAAAGTGGTAAGAAAGCAGAATACTGTTATATTTTTCAATTTAAATAAAAATTAACCATTGTTTGAATAAATTATAAATATAAATAATATATATTTATATATGACACTAAAATGCCAACTTAATGAATCACCAGTAAAACTTTATAAAATAAACTTACCTGTATCCATATCTTCAGTCAAAATTTCTGTTTCTTCTGTGATAAAACAGAAAAGTTCTGATATGTAAAATTATGTTTCTGAAGATAGTTAAATCATTAAAAAACAGTTTGATAGAAATTTTATCTTCAAAATGTGTCATTCCTTTTCTTTTGAAGTACTTGGAATGAAGCCCAAGGCACTCACACTCAGTTATATCCTCACCATTTCTTATTTTTCACTTTGAAACATGGTCTCCTTAAGTTGCTAATTTGTCTAAGCTGGGTTGGGATTTGAGAGTCTCCTGCCTCAGCCTTCCAGAGTACTGGGATTACAGACATGCTTCAGGTCAGTAAAACCCTAGAAACACATCATTGATTTCATTTTGATAACTGGGTAATTGGAAATGCTCAAGACAGCTCTATAGAAGTTCTTGCTGGTCCAAACCAGTGATGTCTACAGGTACAAGTGAGTGGTAAAAATTGTGGTGCAGCAGAGCCTGGGGCTCGGAGCCATCCACACATGAGAGTCACAGGAGGGGAGCTTCTCTGTCAGCCGTGCTCCCAAGACCCCTGTGACACTGACCCTGGGCTGACACAGGGAAGGCCCCTTGCACAGTGTGAGAGCTGTGGCCTCTTTGGGTCACCCCTTAACTGCTCTCTGGACAGGGGGGACAGGAGGACCTGTGCAGGAGCCACAAGGCAAGGAAGCTCTGTCCTGGGTGAGGAACTGAAAGGGAGGCCAGGGAGCCCAGTGCAGCTGAGAGGCGCCGGGGCTGGAGCACAGTAGGGATTTTCAGAAGCACTGGCGTGGGGAGCTCAGCTGCTGCCCTGGTTGCACAAAAACCGAGGACCTCTGTGCCACCACGACCACCTCACAGCTGATAAACAGGCAGATGGCGACAAAATGGAGGACAGTGTTTGGAATGACTAAAACTGACCACACAATTCATATCAACAAGACAATAAGAAAGAAGCCTGCCATGGAAGAAATCTGAAGTTAAGAATATGAACTGGTGAGAGAAATCTGAACTAGCAAGTGGACAGAAAAAGAAGAGGAGACAAGAAAAGCTAATGCAGATATAAAGTCCACAACTCAAATCATTGCTTATTACAAAACAGCAAGTTAATGAGTGACACCATGGCCTGGAAGCTGGAGCTGAGCAAAATTAGGGAGCTGTGTGTTGCTAGATGCTGTGAGGTTAGGAGACACCCAGGCATTCCCAGTGGGAATGAAGCCTGGTACCTAACAGTGCTGCCAAAGAACGTCTGAACATTAGTAACTGATCAGGAACAGACCCCGAAAGCTCGGTAATCCATTGCCCAGCCAGACGTGTCAAAGAGGTCACCTCACACATCTGAGGGTGAGGGTATTCATCCCCGTGCAACTGTGAGCTGTGTTCATTGCTGAGAAAGCCAGGAGGGTAAGTTGTGAAAGACAAACATAGTAGAGTATTTTATACAGTGGTTAGGAGCCCCAGAGTGGGTGAACACACAGCCACTTGGAAAGACATTTTCTTTTCTTCTTCTCCTTCTCCTTCTTTCTTTGTATCAAGAATTGTGCTCAGGACCTTGAGCTTGCCAGGCAGGTGCTTATGCTGCTGAGCTACATTCCTGGCCCATGACTTTTAAAATATGTTGCTTTTGAAAAGGAAAAAATAAAAAATGAGATCTACAGCAATGCTATATGAATGAAAAATGTGTGTTCACCCGATACCGGTACACACTGGAGAAGGGGGCATGCAAGCAAAATGACACAGCCTTTGGATCATGCAAAATGGCCTGTGTGGGAGGGAAATGAGGGAGGAAGAGGAGAGGTGAGCAAGGGACGGGTGATGAAGGACCATGATCCAAGCAGTATCATCCCTCTGCTGCTGAGGTCCAAACTGGAGGAAAGAAGGAAGGAGGAGGTGAGAGAAGGAAGGAAGGAAAGGAATAAATAGGGGTGAGGAGGGATGGCTGCTTCAGGCGGCAGAATGAAAAATGAAAGGAAGTACAAGAAATGAATTGAGATTTGACATTTAGGGCAAGGTGTGATCTTGAGCTAGTTAGTCCCCCAGGAAGCCCGAGTTCTGACAAGGACCATGAACTTCAAGCAGTGCATGGGCTGGGGACTTGACTCACTCTATGAATAGCTAACAAAAGGTGGCTGCAAACTGCTGGAGATTGGGGGACCCCCACTGGTGCAAGTAAATAAGAAAACATGGTATTTCCTTTGGTGACAAACTCTCAGGAGCTGCTTTGGTTTTGATAAGAAATCAAAGAGGGAAGTGTTTAGCTACAGTAAACTGTGCAAGGAAGTGTACATCTTAATTAAGGGGAAAAAAGCACTGTACCATGTTGCTGTACATATGTCATAAAAACTGAAACATTTTGTTTTTCATATATAATATAAATTTTCTATGATAAAAGTAAATTTACCTTGAATCTCAGGGTGTCTAGCTGCTAAAAAGAAAAGAAAAACTCAATAGAGCAAAGAAATCATTTTCACTTAAAACATACATAAATCATTACTTCAGAAACAGCATAGTGACTTAAAATTTATAGTCATAAAAATATAGAAGTATGCCAGCTTTGAATTTTGTTAGGGCATAAAATTTTTTCAACTTGCCTTTAAATACATCCTGAATTTACACTGCAAGGGAATCATTGTAACTTAAATTTTAAAAAGAGATTATTAGTATTTTAGATATGTTTAAACATATATCAACAGCAAACTTACTACATACTTACATAAATTATATAACCACTCTTAATTTACATAGTAGAAGAAGGGTTTATAAAAGATAAATGTAATCAAGATATAATCCAGACATCCCTTGATTTAGTAACCCTGAACTGGCCACTTAAGATAGATACCAATAAGCACATTAATTTTACATCTCTGCTTTCTGACTTACCCTTTCTTGGAGGGGGAGAATTAGAACCATTATTGAAATGCAAAAGGAAGAGCACAACCTGAGAAGTATGGACTAACGTAATAATGATCTTGACTAAGAATATTTTCACATGAAAATCAACTTTTTATGTTGTAGTGGAGTTTTTATTGTCCAATAGACTAAGACATTGTGTTCCTTAACCCTAAGCTTTAGAGTTTTAAATGGATGAATAGAGAAGGGGTAGAAGAAAACATGTAAAGAAGCCCAAAATATGATTACATTGAAGAAGCCAGATGAAGCCATAGAGGTTTCATGGCCCCCTTCTTGAACATTTTTATTTATTTCTCTCTTTACTAAGGATTGAACTTAACTGGATAAACATAGAAGCATTTTTCTCAACTTCTCATAGACCTTTAAAATAAATGACATGACCTGAAATCCATGAAAGTGTATTATTTGGTTTAAGAACTGGTATGAGTGGAAAATTAAAGTTTCAGCAAGTCTAATGCTGGAAGTACCAAACAATGCCAAGATAGAATTGCCTCCATTCACTACTCACTCACACATATTATCTGTGTCCAGTTAGTGGGCGGCACTTGTTCCAGGGCATTTGGGATATGGAAATTATTAGATTCTAGATTATATGTGAAGGCATTTGTAACCCCTACTACTTGATTTCTTTTCTCCACCTTTTTATCTTTTGAAGCCCCCAAGCTCCAGTCTTGAAAACTTCACTTATTTTATGGCCTATAGATTATAGTTTAGACACCTAGTTAACAATTAGACCTCAAACAGTGAGGAACTTTGGCCCAATCCCCCAAAAGCCTCCTCTTTCCCCTTATTTGGCCATAAAAACTACACAAAGGGAAACAAAACAGGTTATTCTTAAGATGCCAGACTGCCTGGTGTCCACATTCTGTGTGTCCATTAATCAGATGTGTAAGAAGGTCTTGAAACATTACAAAGCAATGATAGTGCACAAAAGGTGGCATCCATGGAAACCCCCTGATCTTGTGAACTCACACAAGGGTGTACAACAGAAGGGAACAAAAGAATTGGCCTGCCAGACAGCAGCCAGCAGTTTCAGTGGCAAAATCTGACTGACAACTGCAGTTTGAAATACACCTTGCTTGTTTCTTTCTTCTTCTTTTTTTTAACCTTGCTTGTTTCTGAAAACTCAGTGTCCTGTGAGCAAATTTCTTGAGGACTCTCTAATACTATTTTCAAAGTTTTTACTATTTAAAAGGAAAAAGTAAGATGCGTACCAGAACCACAGTAGGCAGCGAGGAGTAACTGAGCAGGTTGCAGACACCACCACCTACCTGTTCGTAAAAGCCCATCCTGGGAGATCCTGAGCAAGG